>JAOEGS010102580.1:0-12751 GCA_025447755.1 Corythornis vintsioides
TTTGGGAATCTACAGCCCAAGCACACCCTGCCACAAACAGCAGAGCTAACATTAACATCCCCCCACACGCATAGGCTTCGGATGCCGGCTCGGCCTTAGGGGACCGGAGGTGCGCGGGGCTGGACGTCCACGTGGGGTGTGGATTCCTAGAGTAATTCCACCTACACCTACACGCACATCCCTAGGCAGGGAGGGTCTGAGCCACGCACGGACAGACAATACACACAACACGACTCAAAAATGAGATGACTGACAACAAGAAAAGTTCCTCCCTGACACGAGATGCTGTCAGATGAAGACGTTTGACTTCTGTAGTAACACGATATGATGGTGAAGCATCAAAGGGAGACAGATATATCATCTTATTACAAGAAGTTGCTGTCAAAATTAACATTATGGATGGATGACAAAGTAGCGGCACCATCAAGACCTAAAAAGGTAAAGATGCAAGGAAGAAGTTCCAGTTGGTGAAAGCATGATCCCAGCTTCAAGACCTAAAAGCATAAGGATCCCGAGAAGAATTCTCAGCTCTTGAAGACGGACTGTGAGAAAACAGAGCTGCCAAGACGGCCTCAAAAGATGCTGCTGATGAGAATCGTCCCAAAGCTTTGGAAATGAGAGGTGGATTTCAAGTTTCCCTGTGTGAGAAAGACATGTTCAGCTGGCAATACACAAATTAAATGAGCATTTGAGACTCTAAAGATGGCACTCCGGGTAAGCGAGAAGAGCTGCGAGTAAAACAGAACCTGAAGAAGCTCGAAAACACAAAAGGTGGACATAAGTAACACAACACGCTCCCAGGCTAGAGATGCTCTACCCACACTGCCCTTAGGTGGAAGGATGATCCTCTCTTTCCTTGCCCTTGGAGGCTGGCTCCTGCACAGCTTTCTCCTCTGTACTGACCTTAAAACCTCTGTGGGCAATTCCAAACCTCACCCCCTCCTCCTAGTCCTAGTCCCTCCACTTAGCTTTCAGAAGACAGAGCCTCTGTCTCCATCCTTGAGGGAACACTCACCAGCTCCCAAGGATGCTCCCATGGCCGGTAGGCTAGTCTTCGGCACCTGCACGACAGGAGAGATGATGATTGGTATCATTCCTATCAGAGAGTCCTCCCTAACTAACTCTCTGCTGCTGACACAGAATAAGGTTTTCTACTCACCTGACAATTCCAAGATTAGAAGCTTCATCATTTCTCACCCTTAATAACCATAGATCCTACTGTTGCATTACTGAGAAATTGCTGGTTTTGTCATTGCACAGACTTGCTGGAGATCCTCACGTTGATCTATTAGGAAAACAGGTATCCTTCTTACCCAGGATGCAGCAGAACTGGAGATAAAAACCTTAAGGCTTCCTCTTCAGACAAGTTCTGGATTCCAGGAGAAGGTCAAAGCTGAGAATAAAAAGAACACAAAGACTACAAAACCAGCCTGTCCTCTCCTAAACACTCAGCACAAAGCTACCAAAAGGAAAAAAGCAGCTGCACCTGAGAGCATTTCCCAGTAGGCAAAGAGCTGAATTTGGACCGGTCCTGAAGCTCTTACTTCAAATGCCACCTCTTCTTCCCTCCTCAGATCTGCTGCAACAGCTCAATAGCCACTGTTCCCATAAGGAGATGCAGACCTCCAGACTCAGAAAAGCCTGAGAACTGAATGAAGACACAGCCCCTAGGCTGCAGCTCATATACCCCCCCCAAGCACCACCCACCACCCTCCCCACAATCCCTGGGCCAAACCCCCAGAGCACCTGTTACTAGGTGCCTGCAAAGATAAGGAAGTCACTGCTGCACTGCAGCCTTAGCCCATGCCCTGCTACAACTGCACTCGGACCCCCTCCCCTGCTCAAATACACTACCCCCGCCGCTACACAGGCCATGCATTCTCATGAGAAGGGACTGCACGGTGATGTGCGAATCCTAAGCAGAGCCGAGCTCTACGCATCTCAACGTAATAACCCACAAACTATTATTGATATTGCATAAACCCCTGACAGCACAGCAGTGGGCAGGGCAGCTCCAACCCACACCAGTGACACCACACACACGCACGCTCAAGAATGAGAGTAAACTCCCAGCATGAAGAAAGACTGCCAGACAAGACAAGCTAGATGCAAAGTGTGGAGAGTTTTCTCACAGAAAAAGGTCATGATTTACTGTCAGTGAGCAATCCATGTTGCTAAGAGTAATGAGCAGCTGTGAAGAAGCTGTGAGAGTCTATTCTGAAGAGGCCTCGAAGTACTGATACAAGATTCCTGCCTCCCTCCTGTGGAATGTAGAAAACAGAACTTTGTCCACCTGCAAAACTTCGCCTGAGAAACTGCTAGCTTCACACAGGGGAAGAAATGATAACTTATCTCTGTAGCTCTGCTGTTTGACCAATAGTAAAAGATATGAACACTTTTTACTTTTAGGATCACTATAAATGTAGAAAGGTTGTGAATAAAGATGAATGCATGTCGTAACTCATATTGAGTCATCTGCGTGCATCTCCAGTCTCGCCTCCGCAGCAAAGAACACCTACGTGGTCACGATGCAACAAGGCTCCACGAGAACTCTTGAAGGAAGATGCTGACCAGGGATGAGAATTTACGGCCAAATCTGAGATTTCATGGATGCACAAGAACACGGACTTCGAGACCTAACAGCATGAAGAAGGGACAAAGAAGTGCCCGTCCCTACCGAGAGGCCTCAAGAAAAGAGGGTGGCTGCCGGTGCCTGGAACGGCGATGCCGAACGCGACAGATGGCTGCTTTCCGAGATGACGGACCTAGCCCCGCTTGGACCTCGTGGGGAAAGAAAAGATTTGCCCAAGGGCTAGAGGCATTCCAGAACTAGAGGAGGTCCACGCCCTCAAGAATATCTAGAACACAAAACACTCCAATAACGCAGCCACACACGCTCACGTTGGAACCGCCCTGCCCCCACGTGACGCTCTTCCCCAGAGTGGGGACCTGATCGCTTTGCTGGGACCCCTGAACGACTGGCTCTGCTGTGCTAGCATCCCTCCCTCTAATGCCCAAACTTAGTCCCTCCACACGGCCGCTAACCACCCTTGATCCCTCAGCTTAGCTTTCAGAGGGCCAGGAGCCGAAGCCATCCTCCAAAGCAGCAGCACAGCAGCTGACTGGAATGCTTACCGGGTTCCTCTTCATCTGCAAGAAAGAAGAAACACCACAAAAGCTGCTCAAACGGCACCCTACACCCAGCCCCTGGAGAGCGTCACAGTGCCTGCAGTGTACTGCTGACTCTCACCTCTTCCCTGATGGCCATAACCCAAGAAATGCTCTGCTGTTCTTCTCGCTTGCTCATCCCAAACTCAGATGCTCTGTCTGCTGTTGCTTCTGGGACCTAGGATAACAAACAGGAAAAAAAAAAAACAAACTAACTAAAACATGCTGCAGTTCCTATAAAACAATAGCAACATGAACCTCCTCTCCCCTACTAACCCAGCTCACCTCAGTGGCTTGCCCAAGTCCAAAAGGGGCTGCACAGAACCTGCAAGGAGAGATAAACATTTAACTCATTTATCATGCTAGACTTAAGACCAGGTCATAAACATCACCTTCCCAAACTGCACTCGGTGTGCTCCTCCCTCTCTGAAAAACTCCTCCCGGCACCTGAAAAGACACCCAAAGGTCTAGACAGACATACTGCTGAAAACCATAGCCAGTGGTTTTCCAGTACAGATTCCAGTCTCCTGACACTTTACCTCAGCATCCCTCTCTCATCCCTGCTTCTGCGTTTTCTGCTGCCGCTTCCAGGTTCAAGTAGGACCTGTGACAAATGAACGAGGAACAGGTAGAACATGTCCGGTGAGGCTCTGAGTGCAACAAACTGCTACTTAAACTCCCTAGCCGATACTCTCCTTGCTGGAGTCACCTTTGCCGTCAGGGGACCGCGTTCCTCGTTGCTTTGAGCCTAAAAAAAGGAAAAGAAAGCAAACAGGAAATTATAAATTAATACAACCCTTGAGGTACTCAACCACCATTCACATCTGACAGAGACTGACCAACCTTCTCTAGCCTCCCACTTTGTCTTTTCTGTAGCCGCTCGCCCAGGCTCGTGCTCCCCGGCACCTGAAAACAGTTAGAGCCTGTTACTCGGGTGCCGGTTAAAAACAACAATTCCAAAGACCTTTATTCCATTGAGGAATGTCATCTAGAGCTACCCTCAGCATTCAAATGAGCAGACCCAACTTTAAGCCCTGCAAACACAACCCTTAATGCATTACCTGTGACCACACCTCCGGGCAGAGCGGTTCCGGGTCACGTCACCACCTCGAATCCGACGCTGTGCGCACCCCTACCCGCAAGAGACATCGATGAGGATGACAGAAAACTCCAGATGAGAACAATCCGGGGACAAGAAGCGCTATCGGGTCACGACACGGGCGTGACGTTGAGGAGACGAGGCTCCGAGGGAGCCCCGGAAAGGAGCTGGATGCAAAAACCGGGATGAAAAGTCAAAAAAAAGAGTTGATGGAAGCACAAGGAGCCCGACTGCAAGACCTAGAAGCTTAAAGGATCCGGGCCGAGAACTCACTGCCGGTAAAATAAGGGGCAGGGAGAGAACAAAGAGGCCGGCGTGACCCGGAACGAGAGAAAACCGACCGGAAACGTTAAATCGCGGGAACTATCCGCGCTCTGACGTGACAACGTGAGGAAAGATCTGCCGATCGGCATCCTGCCGTGAAGATGAGAACTGCAAATGCTCCCGATGATGCCCTAAATGTGCGCTGTGCTCCGACCGATAAGGGCGAGAAGGACGTGGAGACCCGATGAGCTCCGAAACACAGAAGATGCCGCACAAATGACAACGCCGCACACGTGCGTAGGAACCGCCCTGCCCGGAGCGTGTCCTGTCGGATGCTGACTCGTTCCCTCTGCCTGCCCTAAGGGGCCTGTCTGGGGATGGCACTCTCCCCTGTGCCGACTTAAAAAACCTCCCGAGACTCAGTTCCAGAACTTAACTTTCAGAGGTCGTGGTTCTCAAGACATGCTGGAGACAAGATGCACATCAGTTAACTGGGACACTCAGTATGGGCCTGGCTTCTCTTCATAGGCTGAAAGAAAAAACCCCACACAATGACAACTACCAATGTTATCGTGGATAAGTATCCTGTCTCCCCACACCTGCCTCTTGTCCGACTGCCCCGCCCCTGCGAGCCCTGTGGCCTTCTTCTCACCTGCTCCTCCTCAAGTCAGATCCTGGGGGTTTAAGTTCCTTACAGTACCAAAGTATTGAGACCAAGAATTAACTCCCTGGTTACCAGGCAACACCAGTCCCATTAACTGCCTCTCCGCTACCCCGGCTCACCTCGACTCCAAATTTGGAGGCCTACATGGCACCTGCGATACAAAGAAAAAAAAAAACAAACAAAACCACAAAAAAACCCAAAAAAACAAAAACAAAAACAAAAAAACGAAACATTTTAATGCAGTTGTCGCTTAATACCCATCTCAGATACCAGACTGGCCCACAAACACATCACCTTCTGGAACAGCTCCTCCTCTGTGGCTCCATCCATCCAGGCTGGCTTGGGGCATCTGCAAAGAGGAAAACCAAATGCACACTGTCAGATATTACTGGAAAAACACCATCCCCGTCATCCTCCTCCCTACCGCCCTGGCTCATGTTTAATGCCGTGCCGTTCCGAGACTTCACGGCGACGGCGACAAAGGGAAGTGCTGAAACCGTGTGACGTATACTCTGCTCTTAGACGTCGACCCGGCCCGAATGCGCCTCGTCTTCCCCCACCGCTCTGCCGTGTGGGCCGCCGTCCCCTCGAGGTCTCCTCTCTGTATCTGCAGCAAATAAAACCCAAAGGGGAAGAGAGATGCTGCTGAAAATCAGAGCCTGGGCCCGGTCGTTCTCATCTCCACCTCCTTCGGCCTGGGCCGTCACCCCTCCTCGCTCCTGCCTTCGGACTGTCACGCTGAGGCTCGGGTACGACCTGCGAAACACGGACGAGGGCTGCTTAGAACTTCTCTAGCGAGGCAGCACCTCGATAACAAATGTTACTTGCCTTTACCAGGCACTCACCATACCCGAGTCACCTCTGCTGCCACAAGCCCCCTGTCCACCTGCAAAAGAAAATAGATTCTATTACACAACCCAAACAGCAAAACGGAAGTTAGTCATAGAGCCGCATCTCCCCTCCGACTCCGAGCGCTCGCCTGCCTCCTTACGGCGCTCGCTTCGCCGCCTCTGCTGCCGCCGAAAGAAGGCATCCTCCCTCCGCTTCTGAAAAAGTTACTGCGTGTATCACCCACATGCTGATTAAACATGAACCATTTAGGAATCTACAGCCCAAGCACACCCTGCCACAAACAGCAGAGCTAACATTAACACCCCACCCCCCCTCCCTCCCCGCACGTGTAGGCTGCGGATGCCGCCTCGGCCTTACGAGGCTGGAGGGGCGTGGGCTAGACGTTCCACGTTGATGGACACGTTCAGCGTTTATTCCTGGAATAATTCCACCTACACCTGCGGGCACATCCCTAGGCAGGGCAGTTCCGAGCCACACACGGACAGACGACACACACAACAAGACTCAAAGATTTGATGACTGACAACAAGGAAAAGTTCCTCCCTGACACGAGATGCTGTCAGATGAAGACTTGTGGCTGCTGTAGTAACACGATGTGATGTTGGAGCGTCAGGAGGGAGCCAGATACTATATCTTAATCACAAGAAGTTGCTGTCAAAACTGACATTATGGATGGATGACGAAGTAGCGGCACCATCAAGACCTAAAAAGGTAAAGATGCAGGGAAGAAGTTCCAGTTGGTGAAAACACGATCCCGGCTTCAAGACCTAAAAGCATAAGGATCCCGGGAAGAATTCCCGGCTCTCGAAGACGGACCGTGAGAAAACGGAGCTGCCGACACGGCCTCAAAAGACGCTGCGGACGAGAATCGTCCCGAAGCTTTGGAAACGAGAGGCAGACTTTAAGTTTCCCGTGTGAGAAAGACGTGTTCGGCTGGCGATACACGGATGAAATGGGCGTTTGAGACCTTAAGGATGGTGCTCCTGGTGAGCGAGAAGAGCTGCGAGTAGAATGGAACCTGAAGAAGCTCTAAAACGCAAAAGGTGGACGACACAAATGACACGACACGGCCTCGGACCGGAACTGCCCTACCCGGGCTGCCCTTGGGTGGAAGGATGGCTATCTCTATCCTTGCCCCTGAAGCCTGGCTTCTGCACAGCCCTCTCCTCTGTACTGACTTTAAAACCCTCTGGCAATTCCTCACCCCACCCCCTCCTCCCAGGCCTAGTCCCTCCAGTTAGTTATCAGAAGAGAGAGCCTCTGTCGCCATCCTCAAGGGAACACACACCAGCTTCTTAGGACACTCCCATGGCCGGTAGGTTCATCTACAGCACCTGCAAGACATGAGAGCTGACGATCGGCATTGTTCCTCTCATAAACTCCTCTTTAACGTTTGCTGTTGACACCTAATAAGGTTTTCTACTCACCTGATGCAATTCCAAGATTAGAGGCTTCATTGTGTCTGACCCCTAATAACCGTGGATCCTACTGTTGCATTTATAAGAATCACTACTTTTATCATCGCACAGACATGCTGGAGATCCTCACGTTGCCTCATTAAGAAAACAGGCATCCTTACCTTACCCAGAAGGCAGCAGAACTGGAGATAAAAACATTATGGCTCTCTCTTAAGACAAGCTCAGAATTCCAAGGGAAGATCAAAGCTGAGAATAAAAAGAACACAGAAGATTACAAAACCAGGCTTTCCCCTCCTCAGCGCTCAGGGCAAAGCTACTAAATAGAAAAAGAACAGCTGCACCCAAGAGTATTTACCCATAGGCAGAGAGCTGAACCTGGATAGGTCCCAAAGCTCTTAGCTCAAATACAGACCTCTGCTTCCCTCCTCGGATCTTCTACAACAGCTCCAGAGCCGCTCTTAACACGATGAGGTGCAAAGCAGTAGCCTCAGAGAAGCCTAGAGACTGAATGAAGCCCCTGCCCTGAGGCTGCAGCTCATATACCCCCCAGGCCCCACCCACCACCCTCCCCACAATCCCCTGGGAAGGGCTGGGCCAAACCACCAGAACTATAAAGGCTCCCAAAGAGGAGCCTGGGGTCTTCTTCTCTGCCTTAAATTTAGGCTGTGAAAGCTTCCATATATAGCTAGGGACTCTTTTGTGACCTGAAGGTAACTGCTCTTTTAGTGTTTCTGCTGTTAATATGCTTGTTAATTGACTTGGTAACAAAATAAATATGCCTTTTCTAGGGTTAAGCAAATTAAGAGGCTTATTTGTATTTAAGTGCTGGAGCTTCTCAAATAGAAGTTAAAGTTGGCGGTGCCCAGGGACAAGATGGCGGCGCCGGAAGTGACGCAGCTCCGGAGTACAACGTGGCTCTTCTCTCGTTTCCCTCTTTGATGCCGTGAGTCTGCTGTAGAACTTCAAGATGGTGTCACCCAGGGATGACTGCTCTTAATAATAAATATTTCAATTCTGGAAAAATCTCTTTCTGAGCAGTGTGGAAAAATTACATGTTGGAAAACACATGGAAGCTGCACCAATTTGTCCTTCTTGTCCATGTCTTTTATTTGACCTTTGAGCCCAGGTGCCGGTTTCTCAGAAAGATTATTGAGTAGTCCTGTAAGATATTCTACTTTTTTATTTTACTTTTTTATTTACTTTTGATTATTTTTTTTTTTTACTTTATAGTAGAATGTGGAAACTCCTTAATGGGACTCCAAGGGTACCAGTGCCCCACAAAAGCCCACACAAATCTGAATATGAAGTGTACAACTTTTAAGAGTAACTTGAAAAAAACAAATTTCAATAATCCACTTGATACTAAAATGATGTGCCTAAGTTTATATGCATCCATTACAAATGCTTGTACTATCTGTGAAGAGACCCCTGGGGTCAAGGTCCCACAGGACCAGGGATCTGCAGAGTCAGAGACCCCCCAGCAAAAGACACACCCTGGGTCAGTGACCTGCAGGTGTAAAAAAGACACACCCAGAGTTAGAGACACCTGCAGTGAGACAAACCCAGGGTGAGGGACTCCCTCCCCAGGGTGAGATATCCTTGGGGTCAGGGATCCATGGTATCAGAAACTGCTGCTTATAGTTCAAGAGATCCCACAGGTTTTTCCTGGGTTTTATTTTTTGTCTTTGCTATTTCCTGCCCCTGCCCCATCTTTTTCCTTACAAATGGTCGTGGCAGTTGGTTGGTTGTGGCTTTTATATCAGCCCATGAGTTTTATCACTTTCAGCCTTCCAGTTCTCTCCCCCATCCCACCAGGACGGGGAGGAGCGAGTGAGCAGTTATGCTTAACTGTTGGCTGGGATTCAACCACAATACCGGGCTAGCATTAACCAAGCCTTCCCTAGTTAATGGCTTAGGGCCTCCATGTCATTTTTACCATCTTTGTAGGCTGTCCTTCTTTTTCATTGCTGCTTTTCTCTTGTATCACAAATCGTTTCCAGCAGAAATCCAAAACCAGCAGAAGGAAAAGCAGGATGGGAGCTGGGTAAAGCCGGACAGGATCTTAAAGGTTCCTTTTCTTACAAAAATTTATTAAGACTACAACTAAGTACAGGAAAAACTCTTTTCCACCACCTTTGGTACAACTGTTGATACAGACCACCCCGTCCGAGCTCAGCTCAGCTCCCCAGCGAGCACACTGCAGCTAGCGCACAACCACCCGCCAACCCCGCCGCGCTTATGGCCCCTTTACGTCATCAGGCAGCGACGAACAGAGAGTCCTGCGCCGCCGTCATGGTTCAGCTAGGTAGGTGGTCGCCCGCCCGCCTGCTAGAGCCGGCCGGGCCCGGCCCCGGCCCCATAACCGTCTCGCGTTCCCTTCGCAGGTAGCCATCTCCTGAAGGGCTATCGCGGCGGGCATGTCGTGATCCGCTTCGCCCTGGGAGGCTGCACCAACCGGCCTTTCTACCGCATCGTGGCAGCGCACAGCAGACGCTCTCGCGACGGGAAGTACCTGGAGCAGCTCGGCTGTCTCGACCCGCTGCCGAACGCCCACGGCGAGAGGGTGGCTGGGCTTAACTTTGAACGGCTGCGCTACTGGCTGGGATGCGGCGCGCAGCTTTCCCGTCCCGCTGAGAAACTCCTGGGTAGGCCCAGGGCAGGTGGCCGGGTGTGGGGGACCGGGACGGGAGGCGGGGGGGGTGAGTCTGCCACAACTCTCCGCGGCTCGCTGCCTCTCCTTGCAGGTCTGTCGGGCTTTCTGCCGTTGCACCCCATGACTGTGACCGGCGCCGAAAGGCTACGGTGGCAGCGAGCCCGAGAGGCGGTCGCGCCCGCTGGGAATGGCTCGACCGAGCCCGGTGACGCGCCGTGAGAGACGCCGTGGCCGAAGTCGAGCTGCGCTGTCAAGGACAGAGGCGACCGCCCTCCGAGGAGGAAGCGCCCTGCCTCGTCGGTGCATCTCACCGCATTAAAGTGTCATTTGTACATTCCACGCTGTGCACGTGTCGCTCTCTCCCAACTCCGCTCTGAAAAGCTTGCTGCTCCTGCCAAATTTTTTGTGTAGTAAATACAAAGGGAGTTCTGCTAGAGTGTAGGTGTAGAACCATTCCAGGAGGCGTATATGGCTTTTCCTAGAGACACATTACTAACTCTAGCCTATTGCTTTCTGCAGCAATGGCACGGCTACTGCCATCTTCCATTTGCCTGCTGCGTTTGTCAAGCGTTGACTCCACGCTCCGACAGGCTGTGACGGTCCGTGGTCTGGGAGAGGCGTGGCAGACAAATGCAAAAGTGACCGCAACTGCATTTCTGTTTAGTCGTCTAGAATTGTAGAATGATAGAATCATTCGTGCTGGAAAAGACCCTTGGGATCATCGAGTCTGCCCACTAACCCTACTCTACAAAGTTCACTCGTAAACCCTGTCCCTCAAAACCACATCCAAATGACCCTTAAACACAGACAGGGATGGTGACTCAATCACCTCCCTGGGAAACCTCTTCAAGTGTCTGACAACTCTTTCAGTGAAATTTTTTCCCTACTACCCCGTCTAAACCTCCCCTGTTGCAGCTTGAATCCGTTCCCTCTTGTTCTATCACTAATGACCTGTGAGACCAGCACTAAATTCTCTATCATGTCCTCTCGGGTAACTGCAGAGAGAGATGAGGTCTCAGCCTCCCCTTCCTCAAACCGAACAGTTCGAGCTCCTTCGATCGCTCTTCCTGAGTCTTATTCCCCAGGCTCTTCCCCGGCTTTGTTGCCTCCTCTGCATGTGCTCCAGCACCTCACCCTCTCTCACACTGAGGTACCCAAAACTGGATGCAATACTCAAGGTGTGGCCTCCCCAGTGCCGAGTAAAGGGGGACAATCGCCTCCCCCCCGCCCTGGTCTGCTGCTCACAACATTTCTAATACGGGCCAGGATGCCCTTGGCTTTCTCGGCCACCTGGACACTGCTGGCTCACATTCAGCCTCTTGTCAATTAAAACACCCAGGTCCTTCTCTACCAGGTGGCTTTCCAGCCACACTTCCCCCAGCCTGTAGCTTTGCACGGGGTCGTCGTGGCCGAAGTGCAGGACCCGGCCCTTGGCCTTGTTGAAGCTCGTGCCGTTAACGCTGGCCCATCGATCCAACCTGTCCAAGTATCTCTTGAGTCTCCCTATCCTCATGCAGACCCACACTCCCCCCTGCCATGGTCTCATTTGTAAACTTACTACTGATACACTCTATGTTCTTATCAAAATCATCAATAAAGATGTTAAACAGAAAAGGTCCCAACACTGAGTCCTGAGGAACACCACTTGTGACCTACCACCAGATGGATTTAACTCTACTGACCACCGCTCTTGGGGCCCATCCGTCCATCCAGTGTTTGATCCGGCAGAGCAGATGTTCATCCAGGCCCCGAGCACAGTTTCTCTGTAAGAATTCTGCGGGCAACGGTGTCAAATGCTTTTCAAAAGTCTAGGGAGAAAATATCCACAGCCTTTCCCTCATCCACTAGCCAAGTCATCTTGTTATAGATGACCTGACTAGAGAGGTTCCAGGCCTCTGTTCTTTACGAGCAGAAAGAAATTACTTCGGTCTCAGGTAAACTGAGTGGGGTTTGCATGATGTGAGATAGGAGGCTTGCCGCTTGATCACACATTTGACACTATCCCAAGAAGCAAGAATCCCACTGACATCTGTCATTCTCCCTCTTGCTTTTTAGGATTTCTTTTGGCACAATTCTTGTGTAAGAATTGTGTAAGACACTACAAAGGTCAGGCAAAGTCAAGGTTTCTGTTTTCATCCCACTCAGGTGGTAGCGTATCTGCCCCAATAGAAGAATAATAGACAAAAAGCTCCGAGAAAGAGGCTTATATGCTTTTAACAAAACCACAATAATGAAAATGAGTGTTTTTATTGCTACTTACAGATGAAAGATTAAATAGTTAAACTACTATCTGAAAAAGTGGATGATGCTGTGAAGCATGGTATTGCTTTTCTAGTATCTCCCCCTTCTTCGCAGTATTCGATATGTTAGGAGTAGCATTCTAAATACAATGGTGACTGTACTCTGGTACAAGGTTCCTTGGAAGTTCCTCTCTAGCTTACTCTTGATTTCCTTGATTCAAAAGGTAAAGGTCTGCATCTGCACTGTTCTTCCTATTGTAAAATAAAAGGTATCACACAGCTTTCCCTTTCTGGGCTTTCTGCTTCTAGCAGAAGAAGGTGGTTCTGTAAGATTTCTTTTGAGACAGTTTCACAGTGGTCTTTTTTCCCCTAAATTTTAAATATGGGAGAATT
>JAOEGS010102581.1:0-12742 GCA_025447755.1 Corythornis vintsioides
AAGGAAAGGAAAGGAAAGGAAAGGAAAGGAAAGGAAAGGAAAGGAAAGGAAAGGAAAGGAAAAGAAAGGAAAGGAAATGAGAAAGGAAAAATGAAATCAAAAAGGAAAAAGGGAAAATGAAAGGAAGGAAAGGAATAGTGCAATGAGTTTTGAATGAGCTGGTTACTATCCCTATGACATGTGGTGGGGCTTCCGCTACACAGCTACACTAAATTTTCTAAATAATTTTCTAAATGTTGAAATAACCTTCGTGGTCTTTTGAAAATAAATAGTGCCTGATGTACAGCAGTACTGAGGATACGAGGAAAGGAATGCCACAGCTATTTTGCATTGTCGGGGGATCTTCTTTGGGCCACTAATGATCAAACAAGGAGGTCTGCTTAATCGTGGGGCCTCGCCACCATACCATAGAGAGACATGCACTCTCATGGCTTTCAGTAGATCACAGAATCAGAGAATGTCAGAATGTCTTTGGTTGGAAGAAGCCTTTAAGATCATCTAGTCCAATCTTCAACCCAAAACTGCAAGCTCATTACTAAACCATGTCCCTAAGCACCAGGTCCTCTTGTTATTTAAATGCCTCCAGGGATGGTGACTCCACCACTGCCCTGGGAAGCCCCTTCCAAGAGCCTAACTACTCTTTCAGTAAATACATTTTTCCTAATATCTAATGTAACCCCCCCCGGTGCAACTTCAGGCTGTGTCCTCTAGTCCTATTGTTACTTGAGAGGCCACACCCACCTCACTACAACCTCCTTTCAGGCTGTTGTAGAGAGTGATAAAGTCTCGCCTCAGTCTCCTCCAAATTAAACAATCCCAATTCCCTTAATCTCTTCTCACAGGACTTGTTCAGCAGCCCCTTCACCAGACTGGTTTCCCTTCTCTGAACTTGCTCCAGCAACACAATGCCTTTCATGTGGTGAGAGACCCAGAACTAAACAGGTGCAGCCTCACCAGTGCCAAGTACAAGGGTACAATCACCTGCCTTCTCCTATTGACCACACTGTTTGTGACACAGGCCTTCTTGACCACTTTCTTGGCCACCTGGGCACACTGATGGCTCATATTCAGCTGCCTGTCCATCAACACCCTAAGGACTTTTTCCACTGGGCAGCTTTCCAAACACTCTTTCCCCAATCCTGTAGCATTGCCTGGGGTAGTTGTGATTGAAACGCAGGACCTGGCACTTGGACATGTCAAACCTCATACCATTGGCCTTGTCCTTCAATTCAACTTGTTCAGATGCCTCTGCAGAGCCATCCTACTCTCAAGCAGATCAGCTTGGTGTCAGCTGCACATTTGCTGGTGAAGCACTCAATTGCTTCATCTAGATCATTGATAAAGCTATTGAACAACACCGGCCCCAAAACTGAGCCCTGGACGACACAACTGGTGACCAGCTGACAATTCTGCACTGGGTGGCTGTGAACTCAAAATTGGGTGGCTATGAACTCACAACTGGAGTGAGCACTGCCCTGGGTGGCTATGAACTCACAACTGGAACACAGAACAGGGTGGACATGACCTCACAACTGGAGCACTGCATTGGGTGGCTATGAACTCACAATTGGATGGATAAGAACTTAAAACTGGAGTACAAAACTGGGTGGCTATGACCTCACAACTGGAATACAAAACTGGGTGGCTATGACCTCACAAATGGAGCACAGAGCTGGGTGTCTATGAGCCCACAACTGGAGCATAGAACTGGGTGCCTATGAGCTCACAACTGGGTGCCTATGACCTCAAAATTAGGGGACTATGAACTCACAACTGAAACACTGCACTGGCTGGCTATGAATTCACAATTGGGTGGCTATGAACTCTCAACTGGAACACAGAACTGGGTGGCTATGAACACACAATGGGGTGGCTATGAATTCACAAGTGGAGCACTGCACTGGGTGGTTATGAACTCACAACTGTGTGGCTATGGTGGCAAAACTGGCTTCCAGGAGAATCTGCACAATTTTTCTCCCTTCTGAAATCCTTCTTCTGCTGTGTTCTCCCATACAATGGTGTCATCAATATACTGCAGAAGATCAGGAGCCTCACCTTTCTCCAGTGTGTCCTGGATCAATCCACGGCAGATGGTGGGGCTCTGTTTCCAGCCCAGTGACAGATGATTCCAGGTGTACTGCACACCTCTCCAGTGAAGCCAAACTGCAGCCTGCATGGTGCTGCTAGTTGAATGGGTAAGAATGCATTGTCAATGTCAATGGTGGCATACCATTTGGCTTCTTTGGATTCTAGCTCATACTGAAGCTCCAACATATCAGGTACAGCAGCACTCAACGATGGAGTCACTTCATTCAAGCCATGGTAGTCAACAGTCTCCATTCCCCGTCAGACTTATGCACTGGCCAAATGGGGCTGTTGAAAGGTGAGTGGGTGTTGCTGATCACCCCTTGGTTTTCCAGTTCATGAGTCATCTTATGGATGGTAATCACAGCATCTCGGTTTGTGTGATGTTGTCGGTGGTGCATGGTCTTAGTGGCAATTGGCACCTGCTGTTCTACAATTTATAGCAGTCCCACAACAGAGGGCTTTTCTGAGAGACCAGGCAATGCATTAAATGGTTTTAATCCATTTGTCTCCACTGCGGCTATTCCAAATGCCCATTTATGTCTGTTTTTGTCTTTGAAGTACCCATTTTTTAGATAATCAATAATCAAGTCACAATATGATGTTTCTGCCATTCTCTCCCAGTCAAGCTCACTTTAGCCTCCACTACAGTCGACTCTTGGGAGCTTCCTGTCACTCCAGCAATAGAAATCATTTCTGAGCCTGTATGTCCTGAGGGCATTAAAGTGCATTGGGCCCCAGTGTCAACTAGAGCCTGGTACTGTTGTGGTTCAGATGTGCCGGGCATCAAATCCACACAGTCCAATAGATTAGATTATCCCCCTCCTCTGCCTAGCTACAGGAAGGGCCCCTCTAATCCTGATTTTGGTCAATAGCACTTTCCCTTCCCTGACAATACATTTGGGAGGTGCCTTCCAGTGGGTCAGAGCTGTCACGACTTTGGCTGTTATGTCGCAATCTACACCCATCTACACGTGGTGTGTGGAAGGGAACATCCAGTTTAGGACTGGTAAACTTGGTGCTAGGAGGAGCTGGGCTTCAGTGCCAATCACTTCCGAAGCAGCTCAAACTCCTTCATATGAGGCCAATATTTCTTTTTCAGTTGGAGTATAGTTGGCCTCAGAGCCTTTGTATCCTCAGCCCCAAAATCCTAGGGGTCGACCTTGAGTTTCCCCTGGTGCTTTTTGCCAGAGGCTCTATGCAGGCCTGTTGTCCCCGGCTGTGGTATAGAGCACATTTTTAAAAACCAAGCAAGAGAGCCAAAGCAAAAGAGAGACCAGAAGCAAAAAGGGGCTGAACCTCTGGACCTCCGAGCTTTATATACTAAATAAGACATATATGGGATGGAATACCTCGTTGGTCAGTTTGGGGTCACCTGTCCTATCCGCTCCTCCCTGCAGGTGTGGTCTTTCACTTTCCTGCACCCCTCAGCGCAATACACAAATTATAGCAATGGCCTTGGTTAGCATTCCCTCCCTGGTAGTAACTCTAAACATGAGGTGTTATCACTACAAGAAGCAGACACTGCCTGAAAAACATGCTGCTAACTCCAGAAAGCACAACCAGTTAGAAAACCTAGCTGAAAAAGTAAAATCACTGAACAGAATTTTCTCGGTTTTCACCCAAACCAGGACATCTCCACAGAGTGCTTTCCAGCAGGTCTACACCTAATCTATATTGGTCATCCCTCCCCAGGTACAGGACCCTACACTTGCCCTTGTTGAACCTCATTAAATTCCACTCTGCCCAACTGTCCAGCCTGTTCATGCCTTACTGAATGGCAGCACAGCCTTTGGCAGTACAGCCACTCCTCTCAGTTTTGTACCATCAGCAAACTTGCTGAGGATTCACTCTGTCTCTTCATCCAGATCACTGATAAGTATGTTAAATCAGTCTGGACCCAGTACTGATCCCTGGGGAACTCTGCCTACACGCCTCCATCTTGACGCTTGCACCATTGATCACAACCCTCTGAGCTCTGTTGTTCAGCCCATTCTCAATCCACCTCTTTGTCCACTTGTCTAACCAACACTTCCTAAACTTCCCTAAGAAGATGTTATGGGACACAGTGTAAAAGCCTTGCTGAAGTTGAGATACACATCTACTGCTCTCTCTTCATCTGCCTAGCCTGTCACACCATCATAGAAGGCTATCATATTGGTCAAGAATGATTTCTCCTTGTTGAATCCATGCTGACTACTCCTGATAAACTTCCCCATCATGCTTAGAGATGATGCCCAGAACAAGCTGTTCCATATCTTTCCAGTGATGGAGGTGAGGCTGACTGGCCTGTAATTTCCTGGGTCTTCCTTCTTGCCCTTTTTGAAGACTGGAATTACACTGGCTTTCCTCCAGTCCTCAGACACGTCTCCCATTCTCCATGATCTTTCAAAAATGATGGAGAGTGGTGCAGCAACAACATCAGACAGATCCTTCAGCACTCAGGGGTAGATCCCATAGGGTCTGTGGATTTGTGGGTGTCCAGCCTAAATGATCTCTAACCCAATCCTCACTGACCAAGGGAGAGTTGTCCCTCTTCCAGACTCTCCCTGTTGTCTTCAGGGCTGGGATTCCTGAGGCCCAGTCACAGCAGTAAAGACTGAACAAATAAGGGATTTGGTAACTCTGCTCTCTCTGTATCCTCAGTCACCAGGGTTCCCACCTCATTCAGCAGGCAGACCCACATTTTCCCTAATTTTCCTTTTGCTACTGATGTTCTTGAAGACCTACTTATTGTCTGTTACATAATTTGGCAGTTTTCATTCCAAGAGGACCTTAGCCATCCTCATTACATCCCTACATATATACTTCCCAAGTGACTATTTCCTTTTTCCCATACTGTAAACTTCCTTCTTCCATTTGAGTTTTTTTCCAGATGCTCCTGGCTCATCCATGTAGGTTCCCTGCCTCCTCTACTTGATTTTTTACTCTTAGGAATGCACCATTCATTAGATTGGAGGAAGCGGTGTTTGACTCTTCTCAACGTCATCCAATGACAGGGCAAGAGGCAATGGGAGTAAATTGGAACACAAGAGGTTTAGGGTAAACACAAGGAAAAACTTTTTCCCAGTGAGGGTGACAGAGCTCTGGAATGGGCTGCCCAGGGAGGTTGTGGAGTCTCCTTCTCTGGAGACATTCAAGACCCACCTGGATCTGTTCCTGGGTGCCTTAGTCTAGGTTGATCTTGCTCTGACAGGGGGGGCTGGATTAGATAATCTTTTGAGTTCCCTTCCAACCCCTAACATTCTGTGATTCTGTGAATATTAACCAGCTTTTTTGCACCCCCCCTCCTCCACCTTCTGGAGTCCTAACCCATGGGATTCTTTCAATAATATCTTTCAACAGATCAGAGTTAGCTCTCTTGAAGTCCACGGTCTAGGCACTTGCTGCAACCTATGGCCTGCACTGACTGCAGTATCTTTCCTAGCAGGGACTGTCTTTGAGTGGATACATCAGACTTCTCATGTATTTTCTCCATAGGAACACTGGTTTTAGCTCTTCTTAGTAATTTGACATCAGAGTGACCCAGCATGGCTCACTTTTAAGCTGTATGGAGTAACATAGGCAAAGCAAATGCTGCTTTTAAGACTGATCCCAGTACGCAAATTCCTTGTCTCTGACAAATTATTTTTATGTACCTCAGAGTTGTGAACACCTCTCAGATGAGGATTTGAACAGCTCATAATGAGAATCTGGGCCTCCTTGCACTCTTTGCAATACGTGAAGCTGAATCCCCAGGGACTGACCTGGGACTGTTCTCCTTCTACTTGGGTAAGGTACACTTCACAAAACATTAAGCATTGGAAAGTGTTCTTTTACCTTCTTGGCGTCAAGAAAGCATTTAGTCTGTGGCAGCTTGTACTCAGCACATCTTTTTACTTCAGCTTTTGATTAGAAGGCTCATTAAGCAATAGGAAATTGTTTCCTTCAGATGGCAAACCTCTCTTCTCGATCTCCATGCTTATACAGTCCCATATGTTCTCATGCCCCCAAACCCCCATTTCTCTGTCCCTTTGACTTTAGCTTTATCTGTGTTGGAATGCAGATAAACATGAACTAGTCTGAGAGCAGCATGAACAGGGAGCTCTCTGGGTGGGCTAATGTTTTGCAAAGTATTATGTCCTTGAGACACTGCAGGGCCAGGATAGCCTCTGGGTTGAATCCGTGACATTTTCTGTTGCATTTACATACTAGCAAATTAGCGAGATCCTCTTGCAAGTACATTTGAAGCTAAAGTGTTTGCTAAACCTTGGCTTTCACCTTATTTCCTCCCATCTTCTGTGATTTATGAGGTATTATTTGGAATCAAGTCACTTCAGTTTCTGGTTCTCTGGTTCTGCAAGTGGAACAGACCTGTAGCCTCCTCCATTTCAAATGAACACTGTCATTGTCAGCTCAACAGCCTCACACTACCAAGATCCTGTGCTGAAGACTGTTCAAAGAGACACTATTGCACAATACACAACATCATCGACTCCTGTGTGCTCACCTACCTCAGTGTGTGTGAGCAAGCCTTGTGATCTCACTGTTGGGTGGCTATGAACTCATAAGTGGAGCACTGCTCCTGGTGTCTATGACCTCACTATTGGGTAGCTATGAACTCACAAAGGGAGCACTGCACTGGGTGACTATGAACTCATAACCGGAGCACTGCTCTGGGGGGCTGTGACCTCATTATTGGGTAATTATGAACTCACAAAGGGAGCACTGCCCTGGATGTCTATGAACTCACAATTGGGTGGCTATGAACTCACAACTGGATTTTAACTCCACTGCAACTCTCTAGGCCAGATTTTAATACATTGAAGAGTCCATCTGTCTGTGCCATGAGCCATCAGCTTTTCTAGGAGAATGTTTTAGGAGGTGGTGTCAAAGACCAGGTAGACAATGTCCACAACCTTTCCCTCATCCACTAGGTGAATGACCTGGTTACAGAATGAGATCAGGTTGGTCAAGCAGGATCTGCCTTTATTGAACACATGCTGGCTGGGTCTGATCACCTGGCTGTCCTGCAGTTGCCATGTGATCTCACTCAAGATTAACTTCTCCATAATTTTTCTGGGTACCAAGGTCAGGCTGACAGGCCCATAGATCCCCAAATCCTCCTTCCAGTCCTTCTTGTAGATGGTTGTCACATTGACAAGCCTCCAGACATCTGGGACCTTCACAGTTATCCAGGACTGCTGATAAATGACAGAGAGAGGCTTGTCAAGCTCCTCTGCCAGCTCTCTTAATACCCTTGGGAGGATCCCATCTGGCACCATGGGCTTGTGAGTGTCCAGATGCCATGTAGGTCATTAACTGCTTCCTCCTAGGTAACTGGGGAGTTGTACTGCTCTCCATCCTTATCTTCCAGCTCAGGAAGCTGAATACCCTGAGGGTAGCTGATCTGACTATCAAAGACAAGGCAAAGGTGACATTAAATATCTCAGCCTTGGCTGTAATTTTCACCCCCTCCCACATCCCTCACATCCAATAAAGGATGGAAAGACTCCCTGTCTCTTTTTTGCTGTTAATGTATTTGTAAAACTTTTTCTGTTGTCCCTTATGACAGTATCTAGATGGAGCTTCAGTTGGGCATTTGCCTTTCTAATTTTTTCTCTGCATGACCTAAGGAGACCATTGTACTTATCCTGAGATGCCTGCCCCTCCTTCTAAAGGAAGGAAAGTCTCCCTGTTTTCATGAGTCTCAGCAGGAGCTCTCTCTTCAGCCAGGCTGATCTCTTCCCCAACAGTTTGTCTTAACAGCACACAGGGACAGCTGCTCCTGTGCTTCTTGAAGAATGTCCAGCCTTCCTGAACCCCTTTGTCCTTCAGGATTGTCTCCCAAGGCACTCTCTGAACCAATGTCCTGAACAGGCTGAAGTCTGCCTTCCAGAAGTCCATGGTTCAGATTTTGCTGACCCCCACTCCTGACATCACTAAGGATCAAGAACTTAATCATTTTGTGGTTGCTAAGAACAAGACAGCAGATATAGCGAGTTTGACCTTTCTCAAGATCTCTGCATGCTTTAAGAAAAAAATACTGACCCACTGGCATGTCTGTGTGTTACTTAAATGGGCACTTGCACCACAAAACATGGCTATACAGTTACACTAGAAAGCAATATTTTTTGATCTGTATTGACCTAATATTATCTGCCATATTGTACATGATGCACTGTTATGTAGTAGGCTCTGTTGATACTCACCTATGCTTTTCATGAATCCTAAGTAAATGAAAGAGCTACTTAGGCGATGAGGTTAAAATAATTCCCATATTTAGAAGAAGGCTGTTAATTTTGCCTGTCATGTGGGTGTGTATTACTGTCATTCCAAGACAAAGGAAAATATACATAGTTCTTCAGGGGTGTGAGGGTCGGAAGCTACTGGTAGAGGTGCAATGGGGGAAGGAACATGGCTGATCTCACACCTCCCAGAAATGTGTTGGCCAACAAAGCCAGCCTGGCCCCATATAAATGGGGGGTTGGAAGCAAGAGCTCCCTGTGCGAAATGATTTTCAATGTGCTCGCCCACTTGCATAATCAGCAAAGGGCACAGAGATTGGAAACAGAAAGGCTTTGGATTAGGGTTGTGTCAAAAGTGGTTTTTTTAATCTCTTCTTGAAAATTATGACCACTATGCTATGGTTTTAGTTCAAGTTGGGTTTTTTTGTTTGTTTGTGTTTGGGCTTTTTTGTTTGTTTGGTTGGTTGGTTGTTTTGTCTGTTTGTTTGGTTTTAGTTTTTTTCTTTTAAGTAATCACAGGTGGAGACCTCTGAAAAAGAGGGAGGAATCTGATCCCTGTGGCATTTATAACACAAGCAGCAGCATGCACTGCTGAAGAAAAGAAGCCTCATCTGTTCTAAGTTAAACATGGGAAGAGGCACATGTTTATAAACCAATGCTAAAATTAGTGGGATTTATTCTGATGGGGGTGCTGAGCCACTGAGTGCAAGATAAGGTGGTTGGGTTTTTCTTCTGGTTTTTTTTTTTCATATGTAATACAGCTACATCTTTATGAATCTCTTGGTTAAGATCTGATGGCTTGCTTCGTGCTATATGGAAAGTAAAAGAAATGAAGTATTTTCTCCAAAAGGCTTATAAATTAAGTGCCTATTTATTTTTTTCTCTGTGTGTTTTCCCACTGAGGCATACAAACGCAGGACAAGGTCAGTTCTGGTGTAGAAAAAGCACAAGCTATGCTGAAAAACTTCAGAGCATGGAGGGTCCTGTTTTTCCATCTGCAACACCTTTCCCCAGAGAAACTCATCGTTTCCTGGTTTGGTTGAACTGGAGGAAGCACAAATCACCATGTTTTGTGTTCTGCTTCTTTTGCCACTCCTTAATAGGAATTGTGTCTGTAGAGGAAAATAGTTGATGTTTACAATCAGGCCTCCTGAAAGTCAACAGGAATTAGAAGCTGGGGTTGAAAAAGGAGGTTTAGGTGAATGAAAGATGTTTCACCTCAGCAAGCGCTTAACCTGAGTAAGCCTTCTGCAAAGGGCAGGGGGTGCGATAACTCATCCAAATTTGTCTTTTCTGGGCAACGAGACTGAGAGAACCGTGTTCAGCAGGGAGGCAAAAAGCTGAAATGGAGATTTAGTTCCTGTTTTCAGGTACCTACCTGGGGGGTTAGAGAGGAAATACAGCCAGAGTATTTTCAGGGAAATTCTGAGCAGATATTGGAAAGAGCTTATTATCATGACAGTTGTTACACTGAAATAGTTTGTTGATGGATGCTGTGGGGTCTCAGTCCTTGGAAGTATATAAAATCTGACTTAGTGAGGCCATGAACAATCTCGTATGTTTTAATGAACAACTCTGTTTTGAGCAGGTGGTTGGATAGGAGATCTCCAGGCTTTTCTTCCAGTCTGTGATACTAATAAATTTATTCATCTGTGAGGTAAATGGAGAAGTTATTTTCCTGGATTGAATTATAAAAGAACTATGTTCAGTGATTTTACTTTTCAGCTCAGTTCTTCTAACTAACTGCACTGTCTGCAGACAGCACCAAATTTTCCCAGGCAGTGTCTGCTTTGGGCAGTGATAACATCCCATGTTTAGAGTTACTACCAATGGCTGGTGTGCAGATCAGGATCATGTACTGCACTGGTGGGGTACAGTAAGTGAAAGGCTGAACCTATGGGGAGGAGTGGACAGGACAGGTGACCCTAAACTAACCAATGAGGGATTCCATTCCACAGATCTCTTTTTCTTTTTTTTTTTTTTTTTTTTTTTTTTTAGGTATAAAAGTGAGGGTGGATTTCTTCTTTTTTTTTCAATGTCTGGCAACTAAGGAAGACTCCATCTATTCTGTTTTTGATCCTGATCTGTGTCTTCCTGAATCCAGTAACAGAACCCAGCTCCTGAACACAGCTCCTGATGGGTGCAGTCTGGGACTCTCCTAGTGCCTGCTCCACAGCATCAGTGTCACAGAATCACAGAAACACAGAATCACAGAATCACAGAATGTTAGGGGTCACCACTGATGTAATTACTATCAAGGGGGTTGGGTTCAATACTGGTTTTGTATATTTGTATATATTCCATTTTTATGTGTAAACTTTTAAAGTGTAACTTTTTTTTTTTTTTTTCTGAGAGTGTTTAAGGATTGGAAACTAAACCGCACTGTTCAAATGATGTTGTTTCTGAGACCAAAATTGTTATGTATTTTTTCCATTTTGTTTAAGAGTTAAATGCCATACTATTTCCTTACATTTCCTAAGCATTGTGTTATTTTTTTTTCCTTGTTCTCCTTGCTTATCTAAAAATTATCTGTTCTGGGTGCTGGGCAAAAGCCACTGCTTTGTTGTGGTGTTTATTACTGGTTTATGATGTGCTCAATTGGGCATTGAGTGAGTTTCTATACTACCAGTGCTACATAGTGGAGTCTGCTACTGAGAATACTTTTAGTTTTACCTTGGGAAGTTCTGCTTCTCCCTAATATGCTAATCTGACTCCATTGGATTTTAGGATTCCATTAAATAATGAGGACTATAGATATGGTTATAATAAATTATAAAAATATAATTATTATTATTACTCATTCTCTTTATTGTGTGGTGTCAGATTTGCCATCAGTGCAGGTGTGTGTGTCAGGCAGACACCTCAAAACATAGAGTGTATGCTGCTTCCCTGCAAGGTTCTGTGACACGCTCTGCAGCTATCCAGACTCCACAAGGTTTTTTGACATGCGAGACATGTACTTTGAATATTCTCACTCTGCAAGCTGTTACAACAATCACCACAGCTACTCAAACTCTGCAAGCCCTTTCCACAAACGTGACTGCTGCTCCTGTTCCCAAAGAAAGTACTGTTGCTGCTCCAACGCCCTCAACAAACACTAAAGCTATTCCCACCCCAGTAATGACTACCAAAGCTGTTCCAGCTCCAGCAACAAACCTGACAACTATGCTGACAACTACTGTGGCCACTCCCACTCAGTCTGTACCTGCAGAAGTCACTTCTATGAGGAAAATAAAAACAAAACAGTCATGTTCAGTGACAGAGCAGGGAGAGGGTCCTTCTCAAGCTGAATCAGAGAATGAGTGGAAACACCTAACAAACACAGATTGTCCATTATAGCCAGATAATAACAGAGCAGGTGCTTCAACAGCACACTGAGGATCAGATGATCAAGCAGCAAGTCCTTCTAAAGCAAACCCAGCAGATGTGGAGACATCAGACGCAGAGGGTAGCACTAGACCTTTATCTATGAAGGAGCTATGAAATCTGAGAAATTACTATAGGCGTCATGTAGTGAGTCACTGACCACCTGGTTGCTCTGATGCTGGGATAATGGGACTAAGCCCTTTGAATTGGAAGGTAGAGAAGCCAGGCAGTTAGGATCCCTGGCAAAAGATAGAGGCATTGACTGAGTGTTTCTGAGAAAGAACAACACTATCAGCCTCTGGAGACAACTCTTGTCAGCTATAAAATCCAGGTACCCCTATAAGGAGGATATAAAATGTGACCCCAGCAAATGGACCATCATGGGAAAAAAGCATCAAGTACCTGAGAGAACTAGCTGTGCAATGGGTGATTTATGGTGACAGATGAGTAGTAAACTCTGGTGCAGTCCCATGCCAATGACCCATGTTGCAAATGTTTGCGCAGAGTGCCCCATAAGCATATTTCCACACATTGTCAACAATGGCCTGAGGAACAGATGTCAAGCAACCAACTGTCACTGAAGTGGCCAGGAGAGCATGACAGTATGAAGACAGTGTCTCTGGTCCCCTACAGGTCTGTGTATAAGCCTTGGATAGGATGTCTAAGGAAACAAAAATACCAGTTGAAAAACAGATAGAAAAAACTAGACAGGAGGGAGAACAGATCCTATTCTTCCCCTGAATGGGCCTATGTTAAAGCCATTAGAAGACACACTCCTATGAGACCAGCAAAACAGGGACAGTACATGTCATGACATACCCTATGATCCTGCCTGCATGAATTTGAAGAGAAAATGAGCAAGTGGGATGGAAAATCTACCTCTGTTCTATAGGCACGGGTATCACAGAATGACAGAATGTTAGGGATTGGAAGGGACCAAGAAGATCATCTAGTCCAATCCCTTGCCATGCATGCACCCCCCCCAGTGCAGTACACAAGACCCAGCAGTGGCCTTGGTGTCTTAGTTTAGACGATTATTATCTTATTTTAGATGTGAGACCCGG
>JAOEGS010102582.1:0-12741 GCA_025447755.1 Corythornis vintsioides
AGCCCCTCTCCAGCCTTCCTGTAGGCCCCCTTCAGGTACTGGAAGGTGGCTATAAGATCACCCCGGAGCCTTCTCTTGTTCAGGCTAACAACCCCAGCTCCTTCAGCCTGTCCTCATAAAAGGGGTGTTTCAGCCCTCTGATCATGTTTGTTGCCCTCCTTTGGACCCGCTTCATAAGGTCCATGTCCTCCTTTTAACACATACTTTGAATATGTGCTTGTGCGCACGTGTATCTCTCTGTGTGCTGAAAGTAACTGGTGAAGAGGGCCAGCTGCTGTTTCAACCACATTTGTTAAAGCATTTCAGATTCAGGCTACAGGGTAGTAGAGGTGCAGGCTTCTGAATTCCCCTGCTGAGACTTCAACATTTCTGCTTTGTTGTATGTGTGTCAATGTGTGTGTGTACAGGTAAAACATTGTGGAAGGCCTAAGAGAAACCTGCCCTGATTACATTTGAAGAAAGTATTTGCAATACTACATCTGTTACTCAACAACAGGTGATGAGACAGTTGAAATAATAGCTAGGGGCAAATACTCTTGGCTAAGGGAGATACCCTGAAGAAGCTATGAAGCAATCTTTTGTGAGTAGGCAGCTTTCCCTTAGACATACATCTCGTCACAGTATTTCTGGGTAGATGTGATGGTGTAACAATTTGTCTTGTGTGAGTGATAATAATGTGTCTATAGCTCTTGGAGAGGTTTTTAATACTTATTTTTACTAAAAAAAAAAAAAAAAAATAAAAAGACGATAAGCAAAACCTACAACAGTTAGGGTGTATTTTATTAAGTTTGTTGAGAAATCTAAATCTTGAAATCTCCTTCAGAAGCTCCCTGCTCATCCATGCAGGTCTCCTAGCATGTCTACTCAATTGTTTAGTCAATGGAGCGCACCTATCTTGGGCCTGGAGGAAGTGGTATTTAAAAGTTAACCAACTATCTTGGGCTCCTTTACCCTCTGGAGTCTTAGCCCATGGGATTTCTGCAAGCAGATCTTTGAAGAGTTCAATGCTAGCCCTACAGAAGTCCAGGGTTGTAATCCTACTTAATGTTTTGCTTCCTCCTTGTGTAATACTAAACTCTACCATATCATGATCCCTGTTGCCAAGGCTGTTCCCACCTTAATGTTCCCAACCAGTCCTTTGTTATTAGTTAATACAAGGTCCAGCAGTGCACCTCTCCCTGTTGGTTCCTCCACCAGGAAGTTATCTACACACTGCAAGAGCCTTTTGGACTGAGTATGCCTGGCTGTGTGGGCTTTCCAACAAATATCAGGGTGATTTAAGTCACCAATGACTATCAGGGAGAGTGTTCTAGCGGCTACGTCCAGTTGACTCTAGAAGACCTCATCAACATCTTCTTGGTTGGGTGGTCTGTAGTAGACGGTTGGAATGGTGTCACTCCCCTTTCCATGCCCTTAGTTCTTACCTACAATTTTTCAACTTGTTCTACTTCTCCCTCTGGGTAGAGCCTAATACATTTGAGTTGCTCTCACATATAAAGAGCAACATCACTTCCTCATCTTGTTGGTCTATCCTTCCTGAATAGTACAGAGCCATCCAAAGCAACATTCCAGTCATGGGAGCTGTCCCAACACATCTTAGTGATTGCGATTATATCATCGCTATGAATCCCAACATATATACCTCCTGCTTATTCCCCATGCTTCATGCATTGGCTTATAAGCATTTCAAAGAGGGAATTATTTTTATTCTTCATTCTTGTCCTCCAACCATTCCCAGTCACCTCTGTGTCCATCAACCTGCCAGTGAGCCCTGCATGTGTTATTTTCTGCATGCTGTTACTTTCTGCCTTGCTAGGCTTTAGATGCAGAAAGTTCACTTTAGAAATACTAGGCTGCATGGAACTGGTCTAAAAATACTTTGAGTTGCCACGTGCACTATGCCTTGAAAAAGGCAAAATAAATCCAAATTCATTTTTAGTGCATTATAGAAGGAGTTCATTCTTAGACAGCTGCCATCTGTAACTTTACCTTGGTGGATCAGTGGAACAGGCTCCCCAGGGAGGTAGTTGGGGCACCATCTCTGGAGATATTCAAGGTGAGGTTGGCCAAGGCTCTGAGCAGCCTGGTCTAGTTAAGGGTGTCCCTGCTCACTGCAGGGGGGCTGGACTAGATGACCTTTGGAGGTCCCTTCTGGCTCTAAACATTCTATGATTCTAATGAAACTTGTTTGCATAGCTAACATCACTGATTCTGGGAAAGTGTGTGTCTTTTTGCACTTCAGGGATTTTCTTGTATAATTTTCTTCCAAAGGTGAATAACATCATATTTCCTTAAATGTAGCTGGCTCTGAGAATCAAACTCTGTTTTCAGACACTGAATTTTCAATCTGAAATGATTTGGTGATTACATTTGCCACAGATGCAACAGTCTTTCTCCTTTTTAATATGTTCTGTTCACAAGTTGTTAGCTCACAATTCAGCCTATGCCACAGTATCTTTAAAGTACACATTTTTTAGAGTAAATACATTCAGATGTGATACCTCATTCCTTAATTAATCTATGTAAATCTCTGGCAGTGTATGAGAAGATGGACAATCACAGCCATTAATTTAAATGGTGAAAACTCTTTTGAACACTGATGTGTCCTTTTTTTGTCCAGAAATTTGGATTGTCATCTAAATTTGGTTTTGTTTTTTAATAGTTCACCAAATTATAGTGTTCATGTATGGTGAACTAGCCTATAAGTTGTTCTGTATGCAGAATAGGTAATCACTTGACAACACTAAACTCTACAGGTCAGTTAGTGTTCACTTTGTTAGAGATCACTTTAGTAAAGTAATTCTCAGGAACTTTTTTTTTTTTTTGTATTAATCTTGATCATTTGGACACATTTCTAAAGACTTAATATAAGAATTTTTAATATTTTTTTTTTTTTCTGAAGGCAAAGTCCTCACCCTGGCATGGCATAAAAGTTGAGTAGGAAGGGAAGCTGAGTGAAACCAAGAAGTTTCGCAATAAGCAAAGAAAGTAGAACATTAATAGTTCCTCTTTATGCGTGTCACGTCTCCTTTGAAACTAAGTATTTGAAATTCTGGCTGCAGCTCAGTATTAACATGAGCACAGAAACAGAGATGAGTTAATACTTCCACTTGCTTAATGTCATGCTGGACTAGTTACATTTAAACAAACAGGACATTTAGATGTCCAGGATGAGATATGCTGCCCAGTGCACAGGCTGTATAGTTCATGTCTGTTTTCCTATTGTGCCTTGTATATTGTATTTGTATATTGATGTGAATGTTATGAGTGATGTTATCTGATTACTCACCTGAAGCTGCTCGTAAATGTGGATATGAACCCAGGAGGAAAATGGAATATTTCATAGGAGGTGACAAAGCTTAGAAACTTTAGGATTTTTTTTTTTTATGTTTTGGTTTGGTTTTTTTGGTTTGTTTGTTTGTTTGTTTGTTTTTGTTTTTTCCTTGTCAAAGACATAAAGACAAGAAACTCAGTCTTTATGAGGATTGGAATTCTCGGGATGTCAGGTTCCCCAGACTTTGTAATCAGAAATGTATGCAAGGAGGTGTCTCATTTCAATTAAATCTTATTAAGTAAATGTTAACTATATATGATGGAAGAATACAGCTATATGTGATGGAAAAATACAGGTTTTAATCAGGTTGTTATTATGATTGTAACTGTCTTGTCCATTGAACTTTGAATTAAGAACTAATATTCTCATGACAGCCAGCATCTGAACATTATGAAGAGGCAAATGAGACATAGATTGACTTGCAACACTCTGTCTTACAGATATGGAGAGAATATGCAATTCCATGGAGCGCAATCCAAATCATTGTTTCTTTCAGAAGTAAGAGACAAGAGATTTTGGTGCATGTTTGTGAGATATTTTTCTCATATATCTTTTGCACATAGCTGTCCCAGTACCAGCATTTATATTCCTAATTAATACCTTATAATTTCGGAGTCTTTTAGGCTGTAAAAATTATGACAGTCTGGGAAGCTCATGGCAAAAGTCTCAGATGAAAAAAGGAACCTTATGGGTGTTAAGCATCTTGCAATGAATGGAGAACTGGGCTAGAAGCCAGCCTGGTTATTCAAGGCAGACTGACAGGTCTGTAGAGAAGTATTTCTTAAATCTGGTCTTTCCTTGGGCTTTGAATTCTATTTTAGTCATGTTGAGGTGTATGAAAACCTGAAATTCCCAGTAAGAAATACCCTTCTACAGTTCTGAGACCAGCTTGTCTGTTAAGTCAGGATGCTAGCTCACTGGTGGTGGAATTTTTAGCATGCATTCAGGAAGCAGAATACCCTGGTTCAGTGCTTTCCTCTGAGCATTCAACCTTCCAGGAGAAAAGCCACAGAGAGATCACAGGGTAAACTGGCACCTGGTTATCTTTACCTGTATCATGAGAGTGAGCCATTATGTGGCCAAGAGCACATCATTCAAAGGCAAAACAATCAGCCAGAGAGGCTAAAGTGGGAGGATGTTCTGAAGCTGTGGTTCTCAGGAGTAAGTCTATGCCTTATAAATTGTTATTTCACATAATTAAAGATTTTCTAACTGTTCAGTGTTAGGTGAACAGTAATCAGTATCTCTGATCAATGATAAGAAACTGATCACACTTTTAGCTCTTGGGGTCTTAGTAAATTCTGCATTTTGACATTCTGTGCACATCCAATAGAAGAAATAAAAAATATTTTACTGATGCTTTGTGCCTATTGATGGCTACAGGCTGAGGTACTCAACAAATTTTTTTCCTCATTCTTTTTTTTTTCTCATTTTTTTCCTCATTCATTTCAAGTCTCTTGCAACGTCCCTTCCCACACCTCTCAAGTCAATGGACCACAAGAGAGGGACCAGGGGGAAAAGTTGAACCATTGTGAAAGATGATCAAGTTCGTGAGCACTTGAGGAATCTCAACATACGTAAGTCTATGGGACTGGACAAGATGCATCCCAGAGGCCTCAGGGAATTGTCTGATGTAGTTGCCAGGTACATGAATATATACCCATGATATTTTAAAAGTTCTGGCAGTCAGGTAAAGTTCCTGGTGACTGGAACAAAGGCAAAAATTGCACTCATTTTTTTAAATAATAGAAAGGAGGATGCTGGGAACTACCAACCTGTCAGCTGCACCTCTGTGTCTGGAAAGATGATAGGACACATCCTCCTAGAAGCTATGGTAAGGCACATGAAGGTACCCAAAGGGGGCCTGTAAGAAAGATGGGGACAGACTTCTAAGGAGTCCCTGTTGCAAGAGGACAAAGGGGTGATGTTTTTATACTAAAAGAAGGGAGGTGTAGACTAGATAATAAGGAAGAAATTTTTTATTTTTTTTTTTTTATGATAAGGGTGGTGAAACACCACCTGGAAACAGCTTGCCCAGAGAGGTGGTAGATACCCAATCTCTGGAAATAATCCAGTTGAGGTGGGATGGGGCTCTGAGCAACCTGATCTAGTTAAAGATGTCCCTACTCACTGCAGGCTGTTTGACCTTTAAAGGTCTCTTCCAAACCATTTTATCATTCTATAATTTTTTTACACAAACCATAGGTGCATATGGAATCAAAATGCTGAGATAATATTTTTGTTGAACACTGTCTTTAGCTGAGCCCCTTCTGAATTCTTCCTGGTTGGTCCTGGAGGTATTCATAACTCTGTTTTGGTGTAGTTCCCTGTAGGCATCCATTTCTTTGTTTTGCTATCTCACAAGGAATCAGTGTTCTGCCTTTACAGGTCTCAGCAGAAGAAATAGCTGAATCTTTTATCAGTGAAAGTAGACACAACCCTCCTGCCTGCAGCATGTTTTGTAGAGGGAAGTCATGTCTCCTGCAAACAAAAGGTGTAAATATCTTCTTTGCTTTCTTACAGGCATAAAACTTGGTGGGAGAAGGTGAAAGTTCTGTCTTCTAAATGTCTCGTGTCTTTCTGCAGGTGTTCAATTTTTAAGGGTAACATTACAGAAGTTAACATTTGAAAGTGCAATCCCAATACACTGGCTTCATGATCTGTCTTTCTGCCTCGAGTAATTATGGCCAGCCATGTGAAAAAAAATGTTATATTCTGTGTGTGATAGTTCACAACAGGCTGAAACTGAGGGAAGTCTTTAACTGTGTAGAGGTGGAATGAAAGAGTAGCAAAACCTGCATGCATAGTACATGATCATGATTATCCCTTTGTCACAAAGTTTTCCATGGTGATACTGCATAGCTACAATGTATGCAAATGTCCTGCTGTAGCAACATGAGTCATTTGTTCTTTTAAAGACTTTATGTAATGAGGATAATTTTTGGAAATCTGATCATTTTCACTCAGTCAATTAACTGTCTTTTGTTTTCCAAATATGCCTGGTTATCTTCTGAGTAAGCTTGGAGAATGTGAATCTGAATGAGTGTTGGTGGAGTCTATCTGTCTACAGGCAGAAAATACTCTGAATGAATACAGGGTTTGTATGTCATGCCAGTATTATTCATACACTTGCTATTTAAGAAAGAGAGCAATTTAGGAAGCCAGTAAATATTTTTTTCTGGTAGTAAGCAGAAGAATGTACACTAAAGCAAAAGGTAACTCCTCTTTCTTAGAGGACGTTTTCCAGTGGTTTGGACTTGCAAAAAGAGTTCTTAAATTGGTACAAAAAAACCTCTATAAACAAAGCCAAAATACATCTTTCTGTTATGAAAACTACACTTTATGAACAAGCAAATTTGTATCTCAGCTAGTAAATCACAAGCAATAAGATTATAGAGGACATTAATAGTTGATATAATAAAAATATGAGCTTCTCTGTTGTCACATTGTCTTTTTAAAAAAATATTTTTGTTAAGAATTTCTGGAAACATCTTAGCTAGAGATTTTTACCTAAAGTGGTTAGAAGAAATGAAGACTATCTATAACTATTCTGCCCTACACCCCTGCTTCCCCCCCAAAAAAATAGTAATTTCTGTCTCTTTATTGTAGTTATAATACGCTCAAGAGGAATACTGGCAGTACTTGTTTTAGCTTTCAATTTCAAGTAAAACTTAGCCTAAGTTCTTGGGAAATGGCTCTTGACTGTCTTGAAGCTAGTGAGAGTTACTGGATGGAAACAAAACAGCAAGAATTTCCCAGGCTTTCTGGTTAACTTGAAACCACTGAATTCCCCCATTTAAACTGGTTAAAAATGTCTTCCCCCTCTCTGGAAAACCAAGCAATGCCAGCTGGAAGGCTTTCAGACCACTGCATCTTTACGTGTAGTCTGTTCTGCTGCCAGTCCTATAAACATTCCTGTAACATGAGTGGAGAATTACAAAGTAGGAGGTATGCTCAGTGTCACAGCAGGCAGAGGCAGCCAAATTAGTAACTTCTCATTTATTAATTGTTCTCTTATGGGATCACCATAACCAACTTGTAAAAATTAACAAGCCTCAGCTCACTGGGCTGCCTTTCATTTGTCTCTGCAAAGGGCAGATCTTGCTGCAACTGACAGGAGCATAATACTCATAAATAATAATACTCATACATTTTGTAATGAAATTATTCAAGAGACATTGCCGTAAAGACATTTAGTCTTTACAGCTCTTTATTCTAGGACACTTTAATATTTTTGTTAACACTGTTCTGTTTACTTTTAGGTGAAAAAGATGAACCAAATGCCTGTGCAAACTAGAAAAGAAATTTCAACAGCACAATTACATTATATATACTTGGCATTACAGTGAAGATATATCAAGATTAAAAATACCAATGTAGAGGTGCTAATTAACTCATGCACACTGTTTTGGCAACCAGCAGCTTTTAATCAAACTCTCAAATCTTGTCTCCTCTGTACTGCAACTGTGACACATCTGCAATTTGTTTTCTGCATTTATTCACTTTGTTTTAACCTGTAGTATGCCTATTCTCTACAGTGATGTTTGCATGCAAATCACCTTCTAAGATTCTGTTTTTCTAGGCACTGATTGATTACTTTTGGCTGGTGTTTGGACATAGAGCAATTGAAAGACTGGAGCAAGAGTTATATCACCCTTTGTCTTGTTCCAAGGAGGATACCAGATGCTTTAACCTTGCTGGTGCAAGCCTAAAGAAGATGTACAAGTCTACAAGAGCCTGGAAAAAAAATAGCATAGAGACTGCAGGTACCAAATGTCTGTACATATACATATATCTGGGGATGGTTTTGCATTTCTGCAAAGCACATTTTATTTTAAAATGTTCTGCAGTGGAAAAAGACCAGTTAGGTTCTTTACCACTTAAGGAAAAAAAATCACTTATTTCCTACATACTTTCTCTTTTTTTTTTTTTCTCCTCAATGCATCATAATCTTGTTGTGGATTTTTTGAATTATTTTTTTTTACCTGGAAAATTATTATGGAAACTGCCAGAAACAATCAATATAGTAGTAATGGAACCAGAAAAGCAGCGAAACAACCTGCTTGTGGCTTATTTCCTGGGTGAAAGAGTGCAGGGTGTGACTGGGAAGAGAAAATCTATGCCATGGAATTGTAGTTATCACCACCCATGAATAAGGAGGTATTAACTAATGGTCAGTAAAGTTTTGAGGTGTAGAAGACTAACAGAGGACCTAGTTTAATTCTTGGCATCCTGCCCATGACTGATAAGGACTATGGGTCTTTTTTTGCCCATCTGGATGTGCATTTGGCTTTAAGATAAAACCAGCTGCATACAGAGTCCTGATGACTACCTTGCTGCAACTATGTTTATGAACATTCCTTTGCATTTAAGAAGAGGACCCATAATCCTGGTCAGATTCCAAGTCACTGTGCTTTCTTCCTTAAATTGTCAAGTATATTTATCTGAAATAAACAATTGTGAAAGCAATATGCTTTCAATCAATTGCTGTATTGCAGTGACAGAAAAATTTATCCTTAAATGTTGCCTGAAGTTAGAGTCAATTGATGATGATGAACTGCTAAATAAATAGCAATTACTGACCGTTACAAGTACCCATATAATAAACATTGACTAGATATTACTGTGTAAAATTGGTGGAGAAAATGAAAATGACGTGTCTTGCATTTTACTTGGTAGGTTTAAAGTTGAGTTGTAAATTTCACTGTATAACTGATACAAAAGTGAAACAGGATAATTTATTTCATGACAGTCAAAAGGATAACAACAAAATCATGTGAATCATTAGGTATCAGATAAGAAGGTAATGAAAATAAAAATGAAGTTCTCAAGTACTAAAATAAAGTTCCTGTCTCTTAAAAAGGCAAAACTGGCATTGCTTGGAACATAACAATTGGGAGGTAAAAAATGAAATATTGCTAAAATGAAAAGTAATCAGAATCATAGAATGTTGGGGATTGGAAGGGACTTAGAAAGATCCACCCCCCCTGCCAGAGCAGGATCGCCTAGACCAAGACCAAGTCAACCTAACAGAAAAGTTAGTATTAGAGGCCAGTTTAGACTATGAAGGCCTTTTTAATTAAGAAAAAAATCACACTCATTTGAAAAATACTTTGAAATGACATTAGACTAGTTGTCTTAAATAGAACAGATAAATAGCTTGATTGCTGGTATTTGAAAGAGTAGATGTTGCCAGGTTTTCCTCTCTTCCCTTCAAGTGTCACACCTTGATCACTCAAGGCCAAGTCAATACACTGGATACTCTTGCCTAATTCCTCAAGTGCTTTAAAAATTCAAATTTTTATATCCTCTTTAGGATTTTTAAATTATTATTATTTAACCCATCTAATTCCAAATAAAAAGAATTTTTAATATTTCGTGCTTTGGGTGGGTTGTTAACAATATGTAATATGATTGCTCTGCCTTTAGTGGATGCTAATTAAGGGGGAAAACATGTTAAACACCTACAGAAGGTAAGAATTTCCCAGTATGGCGTAATTTCCCATTCTCAGCTTAAGAAATTGCTGGTTACAGTCTGGTGTGCTGCAGTAACTATTGGCTGGAATAGTTCCAAGCATCCTTTTTTCTATTATTATTAAATGGGTGAAACTTCTGCTTTTGTTCCAGTCACCAGGAACTTCACCTGCCTGCCAGGACTTTTAAAAAAGTCAGACTTTCAAAATATCATGGAGAATGGCCTGGCAACTACATCAGCCAATTCCCTGAGGCCTCTGAGATGCATCTTGTCCAGTCCCATAGACTTAATGTATGTTGAGATTCCTCAAGTGGTCACAAACCTGATCATCTTTTACAATGGGTTGGACTTTGCCCCCTGGTCCATCTCTTGCGGTCCATTGACTTGAGAGGTGTGAGAAGGGAAGTTGCAAGAGAAGAATGAGGCAAAAAGTTTTTGAATACTTCAGCCTTCTCCTCATCTGTTGTTACTAGTTTGCCAGCATACAGGGGGTATGATCTTTGATCTTAGCTATCAAGTTAGCTAACTTGGAAACATGTGAAAGAGTTTGACACTGATTTCAGTTTTGAATCATTACAGCTAGACTCCTGATCACATCCTGACTACATTGAACATTTTTCCTTAAAGTTTTGGTTTTTATGGCTAGAGCATCTCTTGAATTCTACTTTATCTTCTTAACAAGATCTGTCTGAACTGGTTTTCTGTTGATACTTACTGCAGCCATATTCTTCATGTGCAAGACCTCGGTTATTTTTGGTAAGCAGACCATTTTCCTTTCATTTCCAACAGTCTACTTATGATAATAACACTCTGGAGGTACCTCTTTTTCTATGTAGGCACAGAGTGCCCTGAATAAGATTTCTTTTGCATGAGATAGGAATTCCTGGTAGTTCCATAGCATACTAATTAAGCAAGTTTCATTAGTTTCTACAAGCAAGCTTCTCATATTTCCTGCTCAATTAACTTTACTAACTGATCTTCATCCTTTATACAAAAGATTACTTATTGTTCTCTCTTGTAACTAACAACGTTATTCACAGATCTACTTTTGCTTATCTTTCCCTTGATTTATAGTTGATTAAAATGCATCATTGAAGTCACAAGTATTTTCTGTGGCCTCTTCTATATCATCTTTGTAGCATGGTTTATTATGTACCCAAACCAAGCTAAATAACATCATCCTTTTCCAATTCAGGTTAAAATCCTTGAAGAAGTATGTTAACTATCGAATTTTAAGAGTCTAAGGCTCATAATTGTAAGTGGCATTTCTTTTCTAACTCTTATCAAGAAAGATAAAAATCTCACAAAAGTAAAAATCCCAGAAGTATTTCCTAACACCATTAGCAGTCTGAAAACATCTATACAGGTTTCAGGACAGTCCTACAACTTTTTTTACTACTCTTATCTATATTTCCTTTTCATCCAAACTTGTTCTTCTTGAGATACATTTTGTTTAGTTTATTTCTCTCTGATCATATCCTGAATATGTTGCATTAATCATCTGCCTTAACACCACCTAAATATAGAGTATATTTCTATATGGCACACCTCTCAGTACCTACAGTACAAACATGATTCTTATTCCACCTTATTCCTCTTATCACCATCCTGTCTAGTTTCATTTCCTCTACCTTCTCAACTTCCTCTTTTGTGTTACCAGGCTGTGGTATTATATAAATATTTGGTGTCTCACTGACCACACCCAGTCTCTTAGATGAAGTGTAGTTCCTTCACTACCTGTCCCTGTTTTCATCTACATGACTCCCTTTGCTGTTTTTGTCTACTGATATTCCTTTGCATTTTGTATATACTTATCTGATGTATGCTCTTGATGAGCAAATAGTGAGCCTCAAAATCATAAAGTTTCTTACTACCTTCTTCTTCCATTCCTTAGTTTAAAATTCATATGTCTTGTCATCATTGCAGAGATTTCTCCAGGTAATGGGATAGATGATGATTTGAAGTAGGTCACCCATTAAGTCTTTAGCTTTTTTACATAGCCTATCATAGCAGAGTTCATAATCAGTAATACAACAGCCAGCAATGCAGCACATGGCTGGTGGAGGGAAGTCTATAAAGTTTGGATGTAACAATAGAATACCCAGTTCCAATGTTCATTCTGGTTCCTGCACTATGTTTTTTAGACATTTGTCCAGTCTTATTTTTAAGTCCACTTAACTCATTTTTCAGTCTCATACTCCTCCAAATTTTTCAGCTTATTCATTCTTGTAGTACTTCCTTTGCATCACAGCAAATTCCTCTCCTTTGGCATTCACAAGCTTCAGCTTTTGCAGACTGCTATTGTGATTCACTCTGACTGATCATTTCACATTTTCCTCCTAAGTCAATCTTTCCAGACTGTAATCATTTTTCTGCCATGCCTTGCTCTAGAATTTTTGAATGTTTTATCAACAGCTTTTTATGTGAGCCCTTGACAAAACATGTATTATCTAAAAATAACACTGATTTTTTTTCCACTCTCATATCTATGATTTACAGCCTCATTACTAAATAAAGTGATAGAATTATTATACCCTTAATTCTGACAACTAACTTAATCACTATTTCATTGTTTCACCCAGCTTTATTCATGCTTTTGTCTCTTATTGTGTAGTACATGTTTTGAGGATAAGCAAACATCTTTTTCTACAATGTCTCTGTGCAGCACATCATAAACTGATACCTTCCTACATGAGGTGGATCTCAAGCATTAACCACCAAAGAAAATATAGTGACCTCAGCACAGTATCCTGTATGAATGCAGAATTTCAAATACTGTTTCTTTTCTTGGGTTTGCTTGTTTTGTTGGGTTTTGTTTTTTTGTTGTTTTTTTTTTTTTTTACTCCTCCATGTGAAAAGAATCACAGAATGTTAGGGGTTGGAAGGGACCTAGAAGATCATCTAGTCCAACCCCCCTGCCAGAGCAGGATCA
>JAOEGS010102583.1:0-12738 GCA_025447755.1 Corythornis vintsioides
TCTTTCCTGAACTGGGGTGCCCAGCACTGGACACAGTACTCGAGGTGGGGTCTCAGCAGTGCAGAGCAGAGGGGGAGGAGAACCTCCCTTGCCCTGCTGGTCACACTTCTCCTAATGCATCCCAGGATCCATTGGCCTCAAAGATCATCTCATTCCTGGACAGGGTCACCTCCTACTAGACCAGGTTGCTCAAGGCCCCATCCAACCTGGTTCTTAAACACATCCTGGTCTTGAACACACTGACATGATGCAAAGAGCTTTTACTTCTTTGTTTAATAAATGTAGTTGCTATAGAGATATCTGAAACCAGTCAGTGGCTCTACCACATCCTGTGACCTATTATTTATGATGAATAGTCCTCAAAACATCATAGGAATTGGTTACAATTTTCCTCCTCCTAAAAACTGCCCCTTTGCTCTGTGTCACTTGCTCAAATGAAAGGGGTTGGCAGCAAATTATCTAGGCAGTTGTAGGAAGTTATTTTGCCACTAGCAAGATCGTTGCTGTGTGAAGAGAAACCATGTCTCTGAGAAAGGCTGTTTTTCTGCCTCTGTTGTGATTCTCAGGCAGCCAGGAGACTACATCCACTGAGGCAACTTCTGATCTCTCATGCTCAGCTGGGCAGCACCCTCCTCTGCAGTGGCACAGGGAAGGCACCCTGGTTATGTCATAGCTTGCAGAGGGATCCAGTTTCCAGGTATGGTGCTCTCTGGGCTGCTTTTTCACTCTAGGAGTGTATCAGGGTAAGCAATTGTCTTCATTAAATGTGTTGCTGGTCATAAAATGCAGAAAAGCAGCCTGTCAGCTGGTCACTGCTGAAAGCACCTGGAGGGAGATGAACTGGTGCAACATAAACATGCTGTTAAAATGTGATCAGCGACCTGTGAAAGCTACTGCACAGCACAAAACACTGAGCACTGAGGAGAAATGTGGGGGATATCTGGGAAGAGAATTGTCTGATACACAACTGCTGGAATTCCCACAGTTTCAGAGTGCCTGTGGCTCAGGAGTGTTATGATGCTGAGTCTCAAACAGGCTCATGTGATGCCTCTGTGGTTCTTACAGGAAAATTCATAGCATGCCACAAGGCACAGACCCACTTCCACTTCACACAGGGCAGTGGAGCCCTGTGGCTCTGGCTCCCTGTCAGCTCCAGACCCTTTGTCTACCAGTTCAGGACATGGAGTGTTTTCTATGAGGGCACTGACAGAGTGCAATTCACATCCTTTCATTTCACTACCCACGTGAATGGATGGTGTGTCCCTTTAATTTTGGGTTCTCCTGCACAAATGAATCCCATCTGTAAGAACAGAGCAACCAGCACAAGTAAAAATGTGTTAATTGGTTATAGGAGAGATGTAAAAGGTGAAGAAATTAAGTAGGCAAATGTAAAGAAGAAAACATCAAACTCCAATGGCAAAGCTCCTACAGGCTGCTGTAGTTTGGGATCTATAAATACTGGCAATTTATTTCTGTATCAGTTCTGTTGAGTGCCAGTTCATATTTTGTTTGCATTATGGTTCCTCATAAGATGTATGGAGACTTCTGCACGGATTGTGTAATGTGTATTTGACAGTTTTCAGTGTTTTATAACAGAAAAAAATCTATTTTAGTTTGCAAACCTACATCTTTCAGTTCTGAGGCTGTGTTCTCCTTAGCTAATTGTGTTTGTTGCCAACCAATGACACTGATGTTCTCCACTACTTCTATTTTCAAAATAGGCATGTGCTTTCAAAAAAAGTTATGGAGATTACTTTGAATTTGTATTGACACATATATACATAGGTATTCCTGTCCATTTATCATTAATTGGTGGTGGTGGAGGGGGGAATTGGGAGGGTCTTTAGTTTTGTTTCATATATTCACCTGACTTCATGAAGCTGCTGTTTCTAGCTCGGCCACCTGCCTGGCAGACACACTCTAGACATGGCCAGCACATGCTGTGGCTCAGTGATCAGCATTATTCCTCCACTTCTAAATGCTGTGTTATCACATTATCCTGCTTAGCTTCAAATTTCATGGTTGAGCCTGAATGCTATGGAACCAACAATGAAAAAAAACCTCAACAAAACAAAAACCTTTGGATGTGCTTTACTACATAGTTAGACTGTATTTTATTCTTATCCTGTCTCAACTTGGAATCATTGTTTTCTAAATATCTATATTTTCTTTCACAGACTCAGAATGTAATTGTTGTAATTCAAGGTCATGTACAACACAAAGCAAAAGCTTGGCAAAGGAAGGTTAATCTGCAGGGTAGGCTCAGGCATTCTCAGCTGTTCCAGGGCAGGTTAAAGGCAGCAGGTGAGGCTAATAGGAATAATTATCTCAACTGAGTACCAGGTGCTTGTGTTTTTTGATCTCTGCAAAGGGAGTGGGGAGGATAAAGGTGGTTTAGGAGGGTGAGGGGTATTTGGAGGTTATGCTTAACAGAGGGAAGAAAAAAAATCTCACTGTTGTAGACCTCCTTTAGGAGAAAAGAGTGATGGGAGGTGGTTTTTTTTTTATCTGAAGTTGTTTTCATAGCTGGGTTTAGTTAGCATGGTGGTGCCTGTGATTCAAAGGACCTATGTAGGTAAGTGTTTTAATTTTATTTCATGGTCTGCATTTTGTTGCAGATCTTTCTCTTGTTGTGAGTGCCTCTTTTAACATAAGCTTCACTCTGAGCTTTGCATTATCCTTCCAAGTCTGTGTAGTTGCTGAGAATTTCCATGAATCCTACAAGTTTTCTAAGTTGTTCCAATTCAGCAACAACATACTGCTCTGGGAAACCTGTGCCTTCTGATTTTTGGTTTTAGTTGCCTGGCTGATAGTTTGTTCAGCACAAAAAATACCATAAAATAGGAGAAATCAAGACAGCCACAGTTGGTGGGGTTGCCATTCTAGGAAAAAGAGCCCTGAATAAGGTGGAATATAAGACATTGCTTTTTCTTTATAGAGCTCAGAGATTCCTTCAGGGAAAAGCCCCCTCTGAGCTGGGGGGAGTGCTATCAGATAGAAATGGAGGGCAAGTCTCAAGTCTGTTGCTGTGGTGCTGCAGGAGCAGCTTGGAAGCTGACTGCAATCTCCTCTGGTTCCTGTTGTTGGGTGTCCAGGGTAAAGCAGCAGTTGCTTATGTGACTAAGGAATATTGAGAGAGTACTGAATGAATTCTCTCTGTCTTCCTTTGCAATTCAGTGGCTGGAAATCATTGCAAGCTGCTCTCATAAGATCAGTCAGTATGAAGAGCTACCATTGGAGAACATCTGTGTTTGAATGCTCCAGCAGTGCTATCATAAAGATTGCTTAATTTTTATCATATACTCCATATATTTCTGTGTGACTAACCATAAGCAGTAAGAGCTTAGCAGATGTTATTTATTTCTGAAAAATTAAAGAAGTGGCCTAGCTGTTGAGCTTTTCAGTGTGGGAGGTGATAGAATCCTGTAAACCAGAGGGTGGTAGGATGCTGGCAGATCTGCCAGGCTAGACCAGTCAGCATGCCACTTGAATGGCTGGAAATGCTCCAGATTTAATGAGCATTTCAGCTCCTTGCTGCTTATGGGAACAGCACAGTGAATGTTGCCAGCCTGGGCTGTGGGTTGGCTGACACAGCTGGGCTCAGGATTCAGGGGGTTCAAGGTGCCCATCCTCAAGATCCTCTCTATTCTTGAGTAACCTCCAGGCTTTGGATTTGATGTCCTTCCTGACAGTGAAAGCGTGGCAAAGACTTGGAAAACTGCTTCTCACTGCTTCTGGAAGTGCTAAAGAGTAGTGTTGTGGGAACAATAAAAAGCCCTCCTGTGTTTGTGTGCTGTGAATCAATGTCCATCTCTGTTATATGCTATTTTCTAAATATATATTTGGGGAAGAAAGTGGATGTGTGTTCACAATGCTACCATCTCTGATTAGAAAATAAACTTATTTTACCAAGCATGAATTCTAACACAACCAAAGGAGCCACACTGGTTGCACAACTCTCTGGCACACCCCTGTTTGTGCACCACTGATGCTGATGGTGAAATAGGACTGATTTAAATGTGTGCAAAACAGTGTCAGGAGAGTGATCAGATCAGCTCTAGTGCTCATTTGATGTACCTGTATGCTCAGAGTTATGTAGCAGTGCTTGCTCTCCTCAGATGCATCTGAGGCATCAGGAAATAATTACATTATAATTACACTATGTGCATTACAATGCCACACAGGTGAAGCTATGGAGAAGAGTAGAAACTACAGCAAAATAAAGAGGAAAAATGCCAGTTTTTAGTTGGGAAAGGTACAGCACATAAGCCTGTGGATGTCCAGGTGTGAGACACAGAGATGTGTGGTGGTTTTTGTGTATTTTAACAGGGAATTTTGAGTAACTTGGTTTAAGAAGAGATGACATTTTGTGTAATTCCCTGTTAAACAAGGAATGACATGTTGTGTAGCCACCCTGATGCTCTGTGAAGACAGCTCTTGGAGGCATCTGGGGCAATGATTTACTTGCAGGAGCCAGCCCTAGCAGCTAGTAGCATGAATCTCCTCTCATTCAGGCCTTCTATAATGTCCTGTGCATCTATTATTTCCAGAGCACACACTGAAAGTCTCTTGAAGACAGACATATGCTGGTTCAGACTGCAAGCTTTAAAAAAAAATTTAAAATATCTCTGGAGCTATTGCAGGGGAGGTTGGCCAAGGCTCTGAGCAGCCTGGGCTAGTTGAGGGTGTCCCTGCTCCCTGCAGGGGGCTGCACTAGATGCCCTTTTGGAGCTCCCTTCCAGCCCTAAACATTCTATTTTTTGGACTTAGAGCTCTTGATTGTGAGAGACTCAGACTGAATGCACTAAGTCTCAGTGTAACCTGGGGCAGCTGTTGTGTTGGACCACAGTGATTCTTGGGTGTTGTGTTTTTGGGGATTCAAGCCACCTTTTGTAGATAAGCAGCTCATAGGTTTTGGTTTATTGATGATGGATCACATTTAGTTTGGGAGTGGCCTTTGGGCTTTAGTTCTGACAAGCCTGGTCAACTTGCTGTTTCCTCCCTACAATGAAAAGAAGCCTTTGGCATTTTAATTCTGGCTGAAACTGTTTCAGATAAAATGAACTTTGCTCTAGCAAATGGTGTGACTAATACATTAACAATACCTACATTTCATATTTGCTTTCAACTCCCACTCCTAGCAGATGATAAATGAAGAAGTTAGAGATGTGAGAGGTGAAATTCTGGGCTTTGTGCTGGTAGCCTCTTGTTCTCAGTATTCCAGAGCAGATGGATTTGCAGTTTGGTCCTGATTCATGCTCCCTTCCTTCCTCTAAGTGATGTCCTCTCTTGCAGGAGAGGAATAATGCTTCCAGAATTCAATGTATTGTTCTCAGATATGAAGCCTACAAAGTTAAACTGCTGTGCAATACTCTTATGTTTCTCCTCTTTGAGGCTTGCTGATCAGAAATGCTTATCAAATCAAGCTAAATTAGTATACTACAAATTTGGGATGCTCAATTTAGCATTGCTGTGAAAAATCTATCTGGGATAATAGACTTTGCCCTAAGGGATCTAGAAGAGCCACCAGAAAAAGAGGGAGAGAGGGAAGGGAAAAAAAAAGGGACTGCAGTCTTGGATTGCTAATTAAAAATCAGTGGAAATTTAGTGCTTCAGCTTAACTTAACTGATCCCACAACACAGCAAGTGAGAGACCTGCCAGCAGAGGTTAAAATAGTAATGCCAGAACAAAAGGTGATGTACTTTTGCAATGTACTTTTGCAATTACACAGGCAAAGCTGTGTTTCAGCCTCATTTCTGCAGCTGGTTTAGACCCCCAGAGACTTTGGATTTCAAGTTAATACACAGTAGGGTTAAACAAAAGGAAAAAGAGAGGAAAGAATAAGGAAAAATGTGTATAGGCAGACAAGGGATTAATTTAGATTACAACTAGGCTCTGAATCCTGATTTGTAAGAGGAAAGGATGTACCTTGACAGGAATGGGAGCAAAAGATCTTCACTGATTTCCAGACAGAAGCCTTCCTAAATCTAAAAAGCATGTTATAATTGACAGGGAAATTGGGATTCAGGAGGCCTCCCCTAGTCTTGCTCCTCATCAGTAGGAGGTATCTTGCAGTTACATGACCTGCTTGGCTTTATCTTTAGAGAAAAAAAAGAATGTAATGCTGTGAAGGGAATATTTGTAAATTCTTGTGTAGCTATATAACTATATCCACTTGTGTAAATGAGCTCCCTTCCATTCCCCAGGGGAAAATGAAATTAGTCTTGGTATTCTTTGTGCCAGGAAAAAATACTCTGAATGGAAAAAAATATATTTAGCAACTCAACTGCTGGTAACTATAGCATGGTTTTTCTGATATACTAGTGATTTTCATCTCAAATTTAAACTTTCAGCCAAGTGTCAGAAGAAAGTGTAATACTGGGGGAAGGAAAGTATGATGACAGTGATTGGAAAGCACTACTATTTTTGTTTGTGACATTGCATACATCTTGTTAGCTGCTGTTTTTCAATCAACAATATATTGTGTGATGCAGGTTTTGGAAATCCCATTAATTTCTCATTGGAGTTGCATCCTCCCCCCTGCAGTGAATACTATTCATTCTGAGTATGGAGGAGGCTGGCAGCAGCTTAATTACCCAGAAGATCTTGTCACTACTGGTCTAGTTAAGCTGCTGCTTTCATTTTCCCCACTACTGGAGACTGCACCCTACTGAGCAAACAGGTTCATAGTCTGCAGAAGAAAAAGAAAAAGAAAAAGAAAAGAACAATTATTATGACTGTGGTTTTCTGGACTGGATCCTTGAGGTTGGATTCTGTATCTGAGATGCTGTAAACCAACTTATTGGAAATTCAGTTGCCCTTGTGAAGAGCTGTTCTGGAATAAGCTGAAGCAGAAGAGTGTTCTGTGTGCTTGCTAATGAGCAAAAAATAGTTCAAATGTGTAGTCATTAATTTGAGGATGATGTCAAGTGTTTGGACAACTTATATTCTTTTCTGGGTGATGTTTTTGTTCTAACACTGAAACACTTAGAAGTACTGGCTTAATCAATGCAGTGTTAATTTGGGGAAAAATTTTCAATTTAAGTCTTTTCTGAACTAATCTGACATACATGCTCCTGCAGACTTGTGTGATAAGTGCTTTTTGCCCAGCTTATCTTGCATTCAGCCCAATGTGAAGCTAAACGTTCTGATGCTTGAATATTGATTTTTTTGTGGGAGCACTGCATGTGCTACATTTCAATTCAGGTTGTGAAAACTGTTTGGATGCACATGCTCTCAGAGGAAAAAATATCTTTTTTAAAAAATAAAGAATATTAAATGGTGCAGAGAGCTCTAGAATTAGAGGTAGAGTGTGTCTTTGGAGAGATCTCCAGAGGAAGATGTGCTTCAGAGCTTTCAGTAGAACAGAGTGCTGTGGCTGGTGTGCAGGACAGGGTGGCAGCAGTGTTTTTTCAAGTAATATTATCTTGCTTCCCAGCACATCTCAGTGCCTCAAGTATGTCAGCACTGTATACAAGCAGAATTGGATAGGAATTTTGTATCTGAAGCTGAAGGTAAAGGGATGTTCATCTTCATTGACTTCAAAGGCCTGCATTGATTTTAAAATCAATTAAAGGCTCCACTTTTTTTTTTCCCTATTTTTTTTGGATTTGTTAGTTTATAAAAGCTTAGGAGGGAAGTTTTGCAACAAAGCAAAATGTTCTTTTAGAGGTGCAGGCCTATTAAGGAACACAAATTGATGTGACCTGCTCTAGGTGACCCTGCTCTAGCAGGGGGGCTGGACTAGGTGATTTTTCAAGGTCCTTTCCAACCCATAATGTACTGTGAATCTGATGTGATGGCATCATTTTTGTCTCCAGTGGACTTCCAGGGACCAGTCTCCTTTTCTAGTGAAGAAAAAAGTCCCTCCTTTATAATATTTGGGTCCAGAATTTTTGGGCACATTGTTTTTAAACCAAGACTTCAATGTGTTTTGTGTAAATTATTCTTTAGCAGGCAAGTTCTGTAATGCCTTAAATACGTGAGAATATGCTTTATTCAAAGTAACATGCTTTTGTTTTCTAAAAACAGTTTTAGGGAGCTGTGTGCTCTTGGGTGTTGTTTTATATCCAACAGATTCTTTATGTTAGTTGTGGTCTTGATGGAAAAACTCCAAAGTGCTGGGCAAATGAAAATCTTACCCAGATTACTCAATTCTGTTGTAAATTCTTATGAGGGAAAGGATGCTAAAATTGAAATTGTAGGGAGTTTAAGTCAGTTTCAGCAGTCATGAGGTAGGAAGAGGTTGACTAGATGTCTCAACTCTATTTTGAAAATTAAATTTAGGTTATGGAGGTCTCTGGTCCTCTCCCCACTATAAATTTAATAAGGAAATGTGATTTTTGGTCTTGAGCAGAGTTACAGAGTTCACAAGTATCTGTAATCTGGGGAGGACATCAATGGGGTCCTCAATATCATGTTTGCTTTTTATAAAGGCTACTCTCCTGCCTGCCTCTGCCCATGGGATGCAGCTATTCACAGTGATACCAATAACATTGCATTATGAGCAACAGATCTTATAGAGCTGGTGATTTTGTAGAGCTGTTTTTATTGATAATGTTACTATTCAAAATCCTCACGTGGAGCCATCATTAGAGCTCATTTTAAAGCCCTCAGAGGGTTACTTGGAACTCCAACACAGCGCAAGGAATTTAATACTTAATTATATACAGAGGCTGTAAGGAATAAAATTTGCAGTCACACTGCATTTCTTGATTGTGAATCCATAATCTATTATTGTTTCTTCAGAGGCTTGCAAAGATGCCATTGACGTAAGAGATAATGGTGTTCATTAAATCACTGCTGCAGCACTGGGCTTTTAATTTGACAAAAAGAGTCTTCCAACTAGGTAGCTGCTGCACTGCTGCCTTGTTTTTCTTTGCCTCCTTTACTGGTCACATTGGTGAGATTTTGATATTGAGCTGAGTGTGTAGACAAAGTTCAAACCATAATCCAACACCTATTCCTTGCTGGAAGTGCTCTATGAAAGTGATGAACAGCACCCAGAATTAATCCATGTCTAAATGTAGGGTTTTTACCCTTGTTAATATTCAGGATTTTTTTGTTGTTGTTGTCTGGGTCTGCAGGATAGCAAACTTTAGCAAGTGTCTTTTTAATATCTAATATTTGTATTTATTTTCAATGTGTGACTTGCTCTCTCAAACTGCTGGCTCAATTCCCTCTATCCAGAGGTTCTCATTTAGGTCTAGGTGAAATTTTAGCAGATATTTTAAAGGGCTCTGGAGGGATGGGGGGTACCTAGAATCTGAAGCACTCGTGTCCTTGACCTACAAACCTGACTGCTGGTTAGCAGTGATGTCACAGAGCCTGTAACAGCACAACAAAATCAACCTTGGCCTTTCTTCTGTGCACCACACCAGCTAATACAGAAGCACATAAGACAAACTGTGGCTGACTCAGGCACAGGTGTCATATTTTAAATTGGAATAACTGATTTCTAAGGGCTCAGAAATACTTGAATGCTGTGCTTTTCTCACAGTTCTCTAACCCAGAATAACTAGTTTATTTATCAAGATTTCTAAGAAGGCTGTAGGTGTGCTATGTGACAAAAATCTGTTTAACATGGGAAAAGTCATTCTCTGTGTGGTTTAGGGAGTTGCTTGAACAGAGATGTGCTGGAATTGAAACACTAAAGACAGGCAGCTAACCTAAACTGCTAATTATCTGGAAAACTTCAAGCTGCACATTCAACACTGTAATTACCTCAAAATTACTAGCTGAGGCTGGACAAATTGTTTTCCTTTGGCATTTTGCTTTATGCCTCTATCTTGAAAGAGAAATTAAACCTGCAAATGCTGAAGCTCCTGTCAAAACAACTGAAACAAGAAACAAGCTGCTTTTTAATTTCTATGGATTATTTATTTTTTCTCAAACTTTTTCAACTTGCCTTCTATAATATAATTGAAACGTGCTATATCATTTACTCTTCATCTTGATTTAACTCCAAGTTATTGTGCAAGGAGGTGAAATGAGCAGACAATATTGAACATAAGCAAAAAGACCAGAATCTCTCTAAGGTGCCAGTAAGTACAAACACCCTGGGAAGTTTATTTCATCTGGAGGCTTCTATGCAGACAGGGGCATCCTGAGCTGTTCCTAAGCTCCCAGTACACACAATTAGTAGCACCCCACTTAAGAACAACCTGTAGTAGGCTGTGTTTTTTGCCATCAAGGAACTTAGTTGTGCAGTGTCCTGTTGTGCCTGATCTATCTGAAAGCCTGTTTTCCTAGAGTTGTGTCAATCACTGGAAGTAATTTGAAACAGAAAATGCAGATAGCTCCCCTGTAGTACCCCCTGAAAGACCCTGGTTGGGTTTTGGGGGGTGGTGGTTGGGTTTTGGGGGTTTTAAACCTGTAAACTTCCCACCTGTGTCCTCATCCATCTTCTCAGTGCTGTAAGAAATACTCTCACACTTAATGTTTATTCTGGGACAAAAATCTGTGGAACTGGAGCTCTGGGTGCAGCCTAAAATGCCTGTGTGCTCACTGAACTATGTGGCTCTCAGGTTTTCATACAGCTCTGGAATAGCAACAACCTGCCTCCCACCCCAGCTGGCCCAATCTGCACCCCTTTTATGTGTGAGCTTTTTCAGCACAAACACACTCCTACCCCTGCCAGAAGAGTCTGTGCCACAGTCCCCAGAAGGGGTGTGTGGTCAGAAGTTCACAAGCTACCTGTCCTCCTGTCACCACACCCAGCCAGCTGAAGCAAAATCCATCACCCTATAGAGCACAATGTTCATTGAAGGGATGGAGAGGGCAGCCATATGGCAGAGGGCTGTCTCCATCCATCTTTTTTTTTTCTCCCCCTACCCAGTGTTGGGCTTTTTTTTGTTCCCCCAACCCCATAGCCATGGACCATGTGAACAATATCAGCTTGCTGCAGTGATTCAGAGAGCCCCTGTTGCCTGTGTGGGTTTGTCTGATGTTTTCCCAAACCCCATTTTCCCACCTCCTGTGGAGGGGGCTGGGGGGGGCAGCAGCCACTGCCTCTTTCCCCTCCCAATCTGCCAGGCCCCCATTTCAAGTCACCTTCACACCACAGAAGGGGGTAGAGTCCCAGCAGTGCACCTCAGAGGTGTGTTTGGGAAAGCCATTTGGGTCAACCCTGCCTCTAGCAAAGAGAAACTCATTTGTGGGATTGTTTTTGCTCAAGGGCCTGGCTGTACATGATGGATAAGGCAAAAAGATGGGAAAACAAGATGTGTGCCTCAGGGAAACCTAACCATGGCCTAAGCACACACAGAGCACTGTTATTCTGTAGCTAGAGTAGTGTCTATGTATGTATGAATAGTTAGAATGCTGAAGTTTTATTTTAACCTCTGGGTAGAGCAAAAGGGGAAAGGGAAAAATATATTTAGGGGTGGATAATGTCAGGGGTAACAAGTTTTGTTTTGCTTTTTTTTAAAAACTTTTTTTTTTTTTTTTCTTTCCTTGTCTGTGGCAAAGAGGGGAGTCATGGCAGTTTTTTTCATGGCACTGTGCATGTGGGCAAGAGGGGAAGGGCTGTGGGAGCAGGTTGGGATGGAGTTGGGAGTGGCCTGGATGTTCCTGGTGCAGTCCTGGGCATGTGCAGGATCTTGTGGTGTTGAGGGGGGAAGGGACTGGATGGAAGGAGGGAGGGAGGGGGTGTTTCTGGCTCTCCTGGCAGCATCCCCAGAGACATTGCACCGTGTCCCACCCCATCCTCATCTTTCTTCTCCATGCTCCTCAGAGGGAGAGGGGTGGGGCAGAGCAATCCCTACAGTGGGGGGTGTCTCCATCCTTTTCTTTCCCCTGTCCCCCCCCAGGGTTTCTTTTCACAACCCTGGGGCTGCCACCCACATGAATCTACCTGGATCATCATCTACCTACCTACCTGTATCATCTACCTCTCCCTTCCTTAATACAGTTCTTGTTTCTTTATATGCCTTTTAGGTCTCACTTTGCTAAATTTAAGATAACTGCCCACCCCAGGACACAGCTTTTAAGAAGGTGGAAGGTAGGTGTAGAATCAGATCAGACATTTCTCACTGCTGCCTCATCCATTTCCACCTTTCACAGATTCCAGGCTGGCAGGTGTTGCAGAAAGCTCTGTGCTTCAAGGTGTGCTTTGTAGTCAGCCCCCACCCCTGGCAGCTTAGGGAGGCTGTTTGAGCTGAATGGGAGACTTCTCTGGCTGAAATTCAGGAAACAAAACCCATTTCTACTCTGTAATGCTCAGTGACTAATGCCTCATGACACCTGGGGGGGAGGTTTAAGGCTTATGTTTTTATAGCAGCTTGCATAACACCCCATAGCTCACTTAGCAGGCAAGGAAAAGGGATGTAGATGCTCTCTCTGATAGATTTATGGCAATATTGCTGCTGCTTAAAACGATTCCCCACAAATGATGCTCTGATGGAATGTCAGTTTTATCAGGAAATTGAACAGAAAACCACATGATGTCTGCTGCAATATGTCTTTGTAAAAGAACGTTTTATTTCAGTCATGGGACCAAGGTTTGGAGTGAAGAAATTGTGGGATTTATTTATTTATTAGTCCTTTTAGAAGTGAGAAAAGACAAGGAGAAAAAAACTTGTCAAGAGAAGGAGTGTGTGTATAACCTAAAGCAATTAAATGTATTAAATGTTAGCTGGGCTTCTCAAGTCTGTTTTTGTTTTATTATTAACTTCTTTTCCCTACTATAGGATAATAATTAGGATAATAAAGGATAAAGATTAGGAAGCTTCATTTTA
>JAOEGS010102584.1:0-12725 GCA_025447755.1 Corythornis vintsioides
AACCCTGAGGTAGCAGTGGGGATGGCCCAGCACTTCTCAACAGTCCCCAGCCCACTCTCCAAAGGACAGGCATTTCCTCCCTCCCCCCTCATACCTAGTTTAAAGCTCTATGAGCCCAGCCAATTTACAATATATGTTCAAGTCTTGTACTGGGAATCCTACAACTGGCCAGTCCCAGTCAAAGCAGCACATGGGGAATATTCCCAGCTTCACCCAGCAAACGTGTCCAGCTGACAGAACCATATCCAGCCAGGGAGAAACCCGAGCCACTTGTGATTTAATGGTTACCTTGGTGCCCACATCAGTGGAGGTACCTGAGCCACCTCTGTCCACAGGAAAAGTGCAGAATAAACCCCATGGAATTTGTGGAATGCACACCAAGCATATTGTTTACCAAGAAGAGATTTGGATCATCAGAAAATAATTATTTCAAGAATTATTCACGTAGTTGTTTTTAACAAAACCCTCCAAATCCTGGCCAGTGTTGAGAGCTCTGAATCATTTCCACTTCCAAAAGCTTTTTCAAGCTGTCTTGTTTCCCAGGGAGAAGCAGCACCTTTCCAGCCTACAGAGACCCTTTTCCATTTCCTTGGGCAGCCAAAATATTCTTTCAATTGTCCCTTTTCCCTCCTCCCCTCTTTCTAAACTTAAACCCACTGCTGGTTTTGACTGAACTCTTCCAAAATAACAGCTCTGTGGAGAGCAGCTAGGAATAGGGATTAATTCAGTGAAATCCACTTGAAAGAGCACTCAGAAGCACAACAGGGGCCTCACTCTGCAGCCTCTGGCTGACACCACAGGAAATCTCAGCTCCCCACCAGCAAATCACACTGTGCTGTTGGCCAGACTATTGACCAAGCTGCAGAAAGCACCAGCATCAGCTGAGCACCCTGAAGAAACTCCCAGTGAATTCTGCAGGATTTCTAGCTACACCTTTGCCACAAGCTCCACGTCTTCTTTGCTGAAGAGTAATGTGCACAACATCCAAATGGGAAGATCCCAGAGCCAAAGGATCTCCCCCAGCTGGGAGGATGGCATCAGAGTCTGCAAAAAGCAGCAACTAAAGCAGGTCTGGTAGCAGAGGGAGGAGAGGAGAAGCTCTGGCTCAGCACTGGGAGGGTCTGCAGGCAGCTGCAGGTGTCTCTCCATGGAACACTCAGGAGTTCCTGGGGGTCCATGGTGCCCATCTTGAGGTCAGAAGACTCAGCCCAACCTCAGGGATCTTACTCAAGCTTGTCTGTTGTTTGTGATACCCCATTATGCACTGGAAGGCTGTGGAGTCTCCTGCTCTGGAGATTTTCCAACCCCACCTGGATCTGTTCCTATGTGGCCTGGAAGGAACCTCTAGAGATCTTAATGTCCAGCTCCCTTGACAAGGTTGCAAGATGAAACACAAGGAGATTCCACCTCAAGAGGAGGAGGAACTTGTTCCCTGTGAGGTGCCAGAGCCTGGCCCAGGCTGCCCAGAGAGGCTGTGGAGTCTCCTGCTCTGGATCTGTTCCTGTGCCCTGTGCTGGGTTAGATTCTATTCCGTGGGCCTGCTCTGGCAGGGGGTTGGACTCCAAGATCTCCAGGGTTCCTTCCAACCCTTGACATCTGGGATCCTGTGAAAGGAGACTTAACTGTACTTGGGTAGTCTGAAGATGATTTCCACTGCAGTCATCCCAGAAACAGCCAGGGAACAGCATGTCTGCCTTCTGGGGCCTGACCCTCAGCTAGGGCCTGACCCTCAGCTAGGGCCTCCTGGTGTCAGATCAGGAGGGTCATGTTGCTTAGAATGAGACCCTTAAGCACAGGATTTGTGCTCTCCATCAACAGATTTCTCCAGCCAGTCCCCAGGGTTGGAAAGAGTGAGCTGAAAAATGGACCTCGGCAGCCTTCACCACCTGGAGTATCAGTGCAGCTCCTGCATTGGCCAAAAAGCCAGTTTTCAGCCCCAAACTGCCAGCACCATCCCTCACAAAACCCCCAAAGAGCCCTGAAGAACTCACCTCTCAAAGGCCCATCGAAGGACAACCAAGCAGAAAGCAAAAGGGATGCTGAGGAAGAGGTGACGAGGCTGAGGGTAGTGGATGTCTTCAGTCTCCTGCATGTCCTCCCAGGTGATTCCAGGGGGGAGCCAGAACTCGTGCTGCCACAGCCACTCGTACAGGGACCCAGCCATCCTGCAGGGAAGGGAGACAGAAGGTGCTGAGGTCAGCCCTGCACACAGCACAGCCCCTCAGCATCAGCCAGGGAGGCAGAGGAAGGGGGATACCCTGGCTGTGAAAGCAGAAGAGATGTGGAAAACATCCGTGCCCAGGGAATGAGAAGCTGCTTGAGGATCTGTGAGCCAAGAGCTTGGTCACTCTTGAGTCCTGGCACAGAATCAAAAGGAAAAAACAACTACAGTACCTCAGGATTCAGCAGGGCACTAAGACCACACTCAGCAAGATGTATCAGGGAGAAAATCTGAACACTGCAGCTTCTCAGGTTCTTTCCTAGAGGACTGACAACTTGGCATCATGAGGAGGAGGAGGCTCCAGGGCTGCTGCCAGCCCTCCTTTTAGGGGTACATAGCCTTCATTTTCTCTCCTTGACTATTTTCTGTATTCATCTGTTTCTATTGACACACTGCAGTTCCACCCTGTGCATAGGTACACAGCACAATTCATGTTATTCTGCTATTTCACCCTTAAAAAAACAAAACAGAGGGGGAAATCTCCACCTTCTTCTGCTTTAAATGATGAAGGAAAACACTTCCAGCTAAGAATTTCTGTGCTGACTGCTAAGGTGGATTCTTAATGTAATCAGAGAATCCTTAGGGATGGAAAGGCCCAATAGGATCAAGTCCAAAAGTTACAGACCATGCCAGAAGGTGGGACTGAGACATGATCAGAGAATTTCACAGCATAAAAGCCAGTGGAATGGGTAGAAAAACCAGTCAACCTGAAAATACTGGATAACTCTGCCTCACACACATATGAGCTCATGGTAGCTGGAAACAACAAGTATCTCAGAGCCAGGCCCTGAACAGAAGCCAAACAAGACTGTGCAGGCTCAGAACAAACCAACAAGGCAGCATCCAATGGATTTGGAAGGTATCTGTAGCTCAGAGGTGGTTTCTTTGTCAGTTAAACTGGAGATCTGCCTCATGCCAGAGTTTGCAGAGTTGTAAGGAGTTATCCTTATCCCTCTCACTGGATCTTCTGACCTGACTGGGCCAGGGAAGAACAGGGCCCTGTTTCTTCAGGTCTGATCCTCACTTCTCCTGGATCATGTGCAGCCTGAGGTGCAAAAGCTGCTCACAAATACAGGAGGAACTGATACCCAGCAGATGCAAACAAAGCCAGGGAAATACTCTCCTCTTTTCCCTATAGGAAAACCAGCTTAACTCAAAATCATTCTTTTCCTCCTTCCTGCATTCCCTGATTTCAGCTTTTCACATCAAAACCCTTAACAAAATATCTCCTAAAAATCAAGAGCCTGACAGACCTGCAACCAAAAGAAGTGGCAGTGGGGCCAACTTCACCAGCACCAAAAATTGCACCCAGGTCTTTTTCCAGCTTCCAGTTTGACAAGAATCACAGTCCTTGTGTTTTGCTGGGACTCTGAAAACTGGTTTTGCTCCCAGTTCCAGGCTGCTCTCCACTAACTCTCCTTCCAGTGTAATTTCTGGACAGAGATCACTGGCACATAAAGATAATTAGGGGTTATAGACTTCAAATTCCCAGAGCCAGCCAATCAAGACACAGCAGTTTTTACCTTTCCTGCCACCTCTGGGGCCTCCAGTGACAAGACCTCCCCCCATCAAGGCTGTTTCAGGGTGGGAATATCTGCTACCTGTTCCCTGGTCCTCTGGCAGGGCTGGAGGGCCCTTTGGTACTTCTTCCCTTTCTGTCTTGCCTTTGGTGATCCAGCAGAAGCACCTGAAGCCAGAGTGGTGCTGGAGCTCATTGTGGAGAGAGAAGCTGGCTGAAGCACAAATAGAGTGGCTTGGGTGAGAAGGGACCTGCCCAGCTCATCTCATCCACCCCCCTGCAGGGAGCAGGGCCATCTGCACCCAGAGCAGGGTGCTCAGAGCCCCCCAACCTCCCCTGGGGTGGTGCCAGGGCTGGGGCAGCCACCACCTCTCTGGGCAGCCTGGCACAGGCTCTGCCACCCTCAGCACCAACAATTTCTCCTCCTCTCCAGTCTAAATCTCCCTCTTTTAAATTCAAACCATCAGCCCTTGTCCTGTCCCAACTGCACCTGCTCCAAACTCTGTCCCCATCTTTCTGACAGACCCTTGAAGTGCTGACAGGCCCCAGAAGGTCTCCACAGAGTCTTCTCCTCTGCAGGCTGAACACCCTCCCAGCTCTCTCACACATACATGCCAGAGAAAGCTGCTCAGACTGCTCCATAACCATGCCACTGATCAGTAAAGCTCCATGTGAGTGACAAGACATAAGGCCTTGGGACAGGCTGGCTCCTCTGCTGAACACAGCCTCAGCTGTGAGGAACTCCTTGAGTCTCCTGCAGACCCTGTGAACAGAGGTTTCTGCAGAGAGCTGCCCAGTTTCAGAGCAGAGTCCATGCAGAAGCAAAGTGCAGGAGCACGGGCTGTGAATTCCACAGTGTCACCCTGCAGTGTGTTGACAGGGAACAGAACACAACTGCTGGACACCAGCTCACAAAAGGCAGCCAACACAGGCAAGGTGTCTGAACAACAAAGAGCTTTACAAGTCACCAACCTCTGAAGTCTTGCTGTTAAAAACATCAGGTGTAGCCAGGAAAAGCACCTGGACAAGGTGAGGACCTGGGAGAACTGAATTACACCTCCTTCCTAGGGAAGCTGGTCAGAAACCTTCTCCTCAGTACCCCAGGGTTATCCCCCAGCAGGCAGCCAGGGAAAGCTGCTGGGGCAGCCCCCCTGGCAACTGCACAGCCAAGGATTCTCCCTCCAGGACTCTCGAGTATCTGGCAGCAACACAAAGATGCCATGAAGCCAGCCAACAGCTGAGCTCCAGACCACGGGCTCTCATGGGGGACACATGGAATGGTCATGGGCTCAGAGTGTTGTGGAAGTGCTCAGCAATTATCCAATCTGTTACCATCTGGCAAACTCTAGAGATTCAGAATCACCCACCTGGAAGGTCCCTTTCTCCCTGCAGCTGTCTTTACACATCACAAACAGGGAGAAAATGGTCCAGGTGAAGCAACATCTCCAGCTTCTGCAGCTGACACCCAGCAAGGTTCCAAACCCAAGCAGCTGGAGAGCTGCAGGGGTGTCAAAAATGCCCCTTGAGCACCCACAGGAAAACATCAGCAGGCCCAAACCTTTGTGAGAAGCTCTTCATGCTTCACAGAGCACCCTGGGTTATTAGGTTTTATGAGGAAGGAGCTCTCCAGCTCTGAAGACAAGTGTAACAGAGAAAGGGCTTCTCACAAAAGGAGAGCTCAGCAAGAAAAAAAAAAAACACAAAAACAACCCAAACAACACTGCAAAGCACCCTCCTGTAGCTGGCCCTGGACAGATCAGCAGCAGGACTGCACAAACAGGGAGCAAAACAGCCAGTGCTGGCAGCACAGCATGAAGTCTGTGCTAGAATCTCCAGGTAAAGGGGACACCAAGAGTGGAGAAGTGTCCCAGCCACGCCAGGGGGATGGGGAGGACAAGGCTTTGGCACTGCAGCTGCAATCCAACACAGGTCCTCTAAGGTGGCCCAAGCCTTGAAGCCACCACCCTCTGAGCCACTCAGCAGCCTCATCCACTGTGCCTACTCCATTCAACCCTGCCTTTCCTCCTGCTTCTCTGGTTTTCTTTGTCAAACATGGTGGTTTTCTCTGACTCCTTAGAGTAACAAAGGGCTCTGCTCTCAGTTCTGCTCAAGGGAAAGCAGAACTGGCTGTGCAGACCAGAGGGGATGTCCTGCAGTTGCAAGCTCAGGATCACAACCCTGCTCAGAGCCCTCAGGGGCATCTTTAGACACAGCTTTCACAGCCCAACTGCTTAGGCAGCTCCACAGCATCCAGCCAGAAATGCCATCCCTTGTCCCACAGGAATAATGGCTAAGCAGGTTTACCCAGCAAACTGTTGCTGGTATCTTCAAAGAGTCCCTCTGCTGCTGTGCTGGCAGAACACACTCCCAAGCTCCACATTACCATATATATACATTTATTATGGACATCTGCCTCAGTCCTTGCCCCCCAGACCTGCTCTCTGGAAGCAAGAGAGCAGAGGTGGAGAGAGGGCTGTGTCAGCCATCACTGGGACCAACTGAGCACCCACATGTGCTGAGGGAGCTGCTGCTGAGCTGCTCTCCATCGGTTCTGAAAAATCACGGAGAGCAGCAGAGGTGTCTGAGGACTGGAAGAAAGTCAGAGGCACTCCAGCCTTCAAAAAGGGCAGGAAGGAAAATCCAGGTAACCCCAGACCAGTCAGTCTCCCCTCCATCCCTGGGAAGATGATGGAGCAGCTTACTCTGGAGGCCATCTCTACCCACATGGAAGAAAAGAAGCTCATCAGGAGTAGCCAACAGGGCTCTCCATGGCAACAAGCAGTTACCCCACGTTCTGGGTCCACTTTTGTTCAATATCTTCATCAATCACCTGGATGAAGGCCCAGAGGAACCTTCAGCCAGTTTGCTGGTGATACCAAACTGGGAGCAGTGGCTGAGACACTGGAAGGCTCAGCTGCCATCCAGAGAGAGCTGGGCACAGGGGAACCTCATGAAGGTCCATAAGGACAAGTGTGGAGGAGAAGGGAGGAGGAACATCTGGAGAGGAACAACACCAGGCACCAGCTGGGGGTTGTCCAGCTGGAAAGCAGCTCCATGGAGAAAGACCTTGGAGTGCTGGTGGGGAGCAAGTTCTCCACGGGACAGCAATGGGCCCTGGTGGCCAGAAAGGCCAGGGGCAGCCTGGGGGCAGAAAGAGAACTGTGTCCAGCAGGTGGAGGGAGGTTCCCCTGCCCCTCTGCTCTGCCCTTCTGAGGACAGAGGGCCCTTGCCAGGCCCCTGTGAACCTCATGAGGCTCAACAAGGGGCCCTGCCCCTGGGTCAGGACAACCCCCTGAGCAGCCCAGGCTTGGGGTGCAGGGTGGAGAGCACCCTGGGGAGAAGGAGCTGGGGGTGCTGGGTGGGAGCAGCTGGGGCTGAGCCCCATGCACTGGCACCCAGCAGCCACTGGCACCCTGGGCTGCACCCCCAGCAGCGTGGGCTGGGGATCCTGCCCCTCTGCTCCCAGAGCTCTGGGGAGACCCCCCTGCAGGGCTGGGTCCAGCTCTGGATCCTCAGCACAGCAGAGCCAGGAGCTGCTGGAGCAGGGCCAGAGGAGCCCCAGTAATGCTGGGAGGGCTGGAACCCTCTGCTGGGAGGCCAGGCTGGGAGAGCTGGAGAAGAAAAAGCTCCAGAGAAACCTCAGAGCAGCCTCCAGTACTTAAAAGGAAAGATGGAGATCTATAGGAAAGATGCCCTCAGGGAGGGCAGTGACAGGACAACAGTTCCAAATCTAAAGTAGATTTATATTAGATATTCAGATTAAAATTTTCACTGTGAGGGTGGGGAGAGCCTGGCCCAGGGTGCCCAGAGAGGTGGGGGCAGCCCCAGCCTTGGCAGTTTCTCAGGCCAGGCTGGATGGGGCTCTGAGCACCCTGCTCTGGTGGGAGGTGTCCCTGCCATGGGCAGGGGGTGGAACTGGATCAGCTTTCAGGTCTCTTCCAAGCCAAAGCAGTCTCTGAAATACACTCTAAGCTATTCTCTTAAGCTCTGCTCTCTGTGCTATTCAAGGTCACCTCGTTCCTCTTACCCTGGATACAAAAGCCTTCCAGTTGCTGATGAGACCAGAGATGGGCCATTGTCTGCAGGTTGATTGTACCAGTCTGTGGGTGGACAGTGATGCCACAGGCACAAACATCCCCAGAGTGGCTCTGGGCCAAGCCTTATTTAGCCTAATTGCAGCATCATGCTAAGAACATGGCTGCCAGAACCAGCACAGCTATTCCTGCAGAAGACTTCCTGGTATAGCCAGTTTTCCCAGCACTGAAATAACCAGCAGGCACACAGCAGGGCCCTGGGGAAATGCTGAGGTGGAAGCACATCACCCTACACAGCCACTTCCATTGCTTCTCAAGTGGCTTGATGGGGTTACAGCTGACATAATGAAAACAGCAACCAAAAAAAGCCTCTTGAATATGAATATAACCCCACTGGGGAGGCTTGGCTGGTTTCTGAGGAGCAGCTGGGGTCAGGAAAGAGCCCTCTGCATGTTTGTCTGTTGTTTCCATTAGGAAAAGCCATTGTGCTCTAGACCAAAGTGCTGAGTTTGGGTTGCCCCCCTGCACCATCCAGCTGCACCTTTAACTCCTGCTCTTCAGCAATCAATTATTCAACAATTCAGTCAGGAAATTCTCTCCCGTTTCATACTTCACATAACCCTGATGTCTTCAACCAAAACTACCTCTTACAGCTCCACAAGAGAATTGCCAAGGCCAGACATGAAGTTTACATCACCCTTCTTATTCAGAAATAAAGACATTTAACTCAGTGATCTAGACTATAGAATTAGATAGAGAATTATAGATATTATATAATTAGATAGAGACTACAGAGGTGACACAGACTATACTAAAGACCACAAGACTGGGATGACAGCTGCTTGGATAATTTCATCATCATGGATTTCTTCTAACACTTTTCATACTTTTTGGGGGGTTTTTCTAATGTATACAACTAAAGATTTGGTTACATTTATAGGTGAAAAAAAACCCCAATCTTTGCTCTAAAATTCTTTCTTGCATACACCACTGGACCAGATGATCTTTCTAGGTCCCTTCCAACTCCTAACATTCTGTTATTGTTTTCAGGATTCCAAGATGGATCTCAGCTCATTTCAGTCTCCCACCTGAAGGGAACACATCAACCTTCTGCCTGCAGCTTTGATATGGTCATTTCCACACCTGCATCCCTGTTAGTCCTCCTGGGCTCATCCCTGCTTTCTGACATTGCCTATCTCTGGTGGTTCTTCCCCATTTTTACACGGTTTTTTCTTATCACTATGGGAATTGAACCACAGATGGAAGGTGTCCAAGGGACTCAGATGAAATGATCTGTTAAGGAAAATGCTCCCCAGAAAAAAAAAAAAAAAAAAAAAAAAGAGGTAAAAATCTTTCCTTATAGTTCCAGTTTCCAGGTCATGAACCACCTGACTCTCTTGGCAGGCCTTCTCCTCATTCCCTGGCTAAATCTCTTCCCTACAAAAAGCATCCCCTTCTCCACCTCATCTCCTCCAATTTCTTTTGGCTATGATAAGCCTGCTTGCTCTGTCCATATCTGTTGCAGAATGGCTTCTGCTCTCAATCTTGGCTATGAATCTCTTTTTACCTTTCTCTCATGCTCCTGAATGCCCCTGTCTTCTCTCTAAAAGCACAACTTCTGGCTGAACCTCCCCTGTGTTTCTGCATGAAATGACTGGTGTTCAACTCTGACCAGCAGTGAAAAGAAAAAACCCACCATCTCCTTTGTAATGATCAACACCATGTCCTCTAGGCTCACTCTGCTCAGCCAGACTTTGTTCTTTGCTTCCTCTTCATCCTTGGGAGATGGCTGGAAACTGGAAATGACTTGTGCAGCCTTGCTTCTCCACCAGTGCCCAGGTATCCTCAGCTTCCAGATGCTCTCCTCACTTGGATCTACCACCTGACCCTTCCTATCTAATTCTTTCACATCCCCTGCTCACTCAGGAGTAAATTCATTTTGCAATTCAACTTTTTCAAGGAACTATTCACCACTTGTTTACTTTCACTACCAGTCCAAGAGAAGCTTCATTCCCCACTCCTCACTTTAAAAGCAGAAAGGTGAAATTTGCCTCTTCAACCCACTAAGAAAACATCTCTTTCCAGCCTCTGGAGATCTGGATTGGTTCCTAGGCTTTCCAATTTCCCACCACCATGAAGCCCTGGTCATGTGCTGCTGTTCAAAGGCAGCAATTTTCATACACACCCTCCTTAGCCAGAAGCCTGCCCTGGAAGCAGCATTACCATCCCCAAGCAAACATTAGGAGCTGCCAAACAGCAGCCAGACTTGCTCCCCCAGATCCCCAGTGAACACCTTCCTCAGCCAGCACAATTCCCAACTGCCATACCTCGTGCTGCTGGTGCCAGCTCCTCTGCTGCTCCGAGTGGCTGGCTGAGGAGCAGGCTGCCAGCTATGCCTGCCTGCAGCAGCTCCAGGCTGATGCCACTGGGCCACGTCACCATGCAAATCAGCTCTCCACACTCATCCCCGGCTGAGGGGGGGAGCAGCACCTGGATTTGCTCAATAAAAACCAGCACCAAGTGCTGGTTGAACCAGTTCAAACCAGTGGCACCGAGGAAGTCTTTTGGCAGTGTCTTTGGGCAGGAGATGCTCAAAGCATTGGGCCCAAATTCTGCTGCTGCTGCTTGCCCTTCACATCCCTCACTCCAGCTGAGCTTTGGCTTGCCCACCTCCATTCTCACAGGACACTGATATTCCTCCTGCCCATCCATCCCACCTTCCTGATGCTCCCCTTCTGTGGTTGAGCTCAGACAGTTCCATGTTCATCCCTGCTGGCTCCTAACATTTCTGTTTGCCTTCTGGAAGGCTGGGATGGGCTACACTTATGCTTGGCTGTCCTGGAAGATCAATCAGTTGTTTGGGTCCCTCTGGCTGCCTGGACAGTCTCCAGGGAGATCCTGCCAAGCAGATCCCTGAAACCAACCCTCCTGACATTTAAGATCTTACATCTGGAAATGCCATGGGTGCTTCCAGCACATTCCTCCTCCAGGAACCTGCAGATGTTTCCCTGCTATGGCTGAAGAAGCCTGGGTGGAATTGCAGCACCCGTTGTCAAATTGGTCTCAAAAATCAAATTAAATTACCTGTGTAAGTGGTAAAGCAGCAGAACTTCATGAACTGAAGACCTCTGCAGGCTCTGTCTGCTGCTCACCCTGTGGCTGTATTATTAACTGAAGGAACACTCCTTGATTACTTCCAGGGCAGGGTGAGATGAGAAAAACCTCCTGGTCCTGACACTTGGGAACAACCAAGATTCTGCTACTGAAGAAACAAAAAATTCTCACCAAAAAAACCTACTGGAGGCCAAGAAAACCATGTTCTCCCAACAGTGTGTGAAAAAAACAGACCACACTACATCAGCCATGGCCAGTGTCCCAGGAAGGGAACTGAGGCACCCAAATAACCAGCTAGAACATCTCCCCAAAGTATGTAAGGACACATTCCCAGATGCTTCTTGAGAGCACCAATCAAAGGAGGAACCAATAAAACTCACATGAGCTACTCAACAATTCCCTGTGATCTTTTCCTTCTTCTAATGCCTGCTATTTCCTCCAGTCTCGTGGCAGAAGCAGCAGTCACTGGCTGACATCACATGATAGAACTGAGCAAGAACATCAAGATTTTGGCCTCAGGCCACAGGGAGGGAAGAACTGGGGTTAGAAGATCACAAAGAAATCCAAACAAAACATGAACTGGGGACTCTCAGTGAGAGCTTCTCCTTCAACCTGAGCAGGGACAGTAACAACTGCCAAAGAGCCCTCTAAATAGGAACGTTCCTCGCCCCCAAAGGCAGCACCAACAAGCAGTTTGTACACCAGGAGAAGCATCTCCAGAGATATTTGAAGGAGACCAGGAAAACAAGGAATCAGAGACTGTGGGAACACACTGAATATGGCTCCAAACTATAAGCATGAGCAGCAATAACTTGGTGAGAGCCTCAAACACTCATCTGAAAAGGCAAGTTCTGGCCTCACAACCCAGCTCTTGTACATGGAGGTTCAGATGCTGGAGAAACAGAAAATACTTGCCCAGACTTTTGGATATGACACACACCCCAGGCACCTTTACTAATGCCAACTGACATTTCCCAAGGGATTATCACTATCCTGTTACTCAACAATCAGGCATCAGGCCTCAAAAAGTTTGTCTGACTTGAAAACTGGGAAAAAAAGAAAAAGCAGGTAGCAGGTTGAAGTTTCCAAGCCATGCTCCAGTCACATTGAAATCCTGCAGTGCTCCCCATGGAGCCCCTTTCCCAGCAGCTCAGGGGACAGTGCCACGTTTGTCCAATGCACTACCTGGCTCTTCAGCCCTTTCCAAGTATAGATTTTCCTCAATCATCACCCAGTCCTGGTCTGATGGCCCTCTCCTCTCAGAACCACCCTTGGCAAAGCATTTCTGCCCCTTCCAGGAGAGCTCTGCCACCTCCAGCCACACTGCTGAGCTCTGAGCTCTGTACCAGCTCTTGAGAGCTCTTTACCTCTAGTTTCATCTTGAGTTCCTGCAGTCCAAAGTCCACTGCTCCACACAGCCAAGCCCTACAGTGAGCCAAGCACTCAGCTGTCCTTCTCTCCCCCACAAATTGGTGGTTTCCCCAAAGATGTGTTTGTTAATTCATCATCTCAACTGTACCTCAACAGCTACATGAGGCAGAGCTTGTGAGCTGCTCATCCTGGATCAAAAGGAGAGGATCCCTGTGATGGATAAGGGAGACAGACAGATGTGTGTGACTTCTCTGCCACAGATCCAGCAGAGATCAATCAAAGTGGAACTGGCTCCTCTTGAGCACCAGAAGAGATGGGAAGAAGAGCTAAACTGACCAGTTGGGATGAATTTTGGGACCATTTAGTTTAATGTTTTTATCAGTGACTTGCCTGAGAGGACTGAGGCCCCCTCAGTCAATCAGCAGATGACAAAGTGGGAGTGTGGATCTGCTGGAGGGCAGGAGGC
>JAOEGS010102585.1:0-12663 GCA_025447755.1 Corythornis vintsioides
TACCCCCAGCTGCTTGTAGAAGGCCTCATCAACTTTCTTATCCTGATCAGGTGGCCTGTAGTAAACACCTACTACAAATAAATAAATCATTTTTAAAATGACAATGATATAATCACAGAATTATAGATTTCGGTTTGGGTTGGAACAGATCTTTAAGCTTCATACCTTCCAACCCACCTGCAGTAATGAGCGACATCTTCAACTAGATCAAGTTGCTCAGAGCCCCATCTGACCCGACCATGAATTTTTCCAGGGGTGGAGCATGTACCACTTCTCTGTACAACCTGTGCCATTGTTTCACCACCCTCACAGTAAAGCATTTCTTCCTTACATCTAATCTAAATTTACCCTCTTTTAGGTCCCCCTTTTCCTGCCACAACAAGCCTTGCTAAAAAGTCTTTTCTTATAGGTCCCCTTTAAGCGTTGAAAGGCCACATTAGGGTCTCCCTGAAGTCCTCTCTTCTTCAGGCTGAAGAACACCAGCTTTTACAGCCTAGCCTCAGAGCAGTGGGATTTCAACCCTCTGATCTTTTTCACAAAACTCATCTGAAATCAAGCTAGCGAGGGAGGTCAAGGACAACAAGAAAAGCTTCTACAAGTATGTTGCAGATAAAAAGAAGTTTAGAGGTAATGTGGGCCTGCTGCTGGATGAAGTGGGTGCCCTGGTGACTGAGGACAGAGAGAAGGCTGAGTTACTGAATGCCACCTTTGCCTCGGTCTTTACTACTAAGGTCAGCTACCAGGCGTCCCAGGTCTCCAAGACCACAGATGAAATCTGGAAGGAGGAAGTTCTTTCCTCAGTTGAGGAAATTTTCAAAAAAATTTTCTTCTAAGACCCCAGAGAGACCAAGCACGGGAGAAACACAAATTCTTCCTATGGGCAGAGGCTGTAAGGTAGACCAGGGAAAGCAATACATACTTGAAGTTCTTTATTAGAACAACAGATATAGATTCTGAAATTCAAATAACTCTGCAGGATTGGTCAAATATGCCAAATACTTGCTTAGGTTTTAGAACATTAAGTATTCATCAGATAAAATTGAAATACAGTGCTGGCATAGAGCTGTCATTGTCATGCCCATGTGCCCACGGCCATTTTCACAGATTACCATTTCAATTTGCAACTACATTTCTATCTGAATGTCTTTGCTTCGTTTTACCTCTTCCATTTTCCCTGTCCAAAGTGCTTTTCATACCCATTTCTGTGTTATTTATGCAGCAGTGGAGGAGCAGTGCCCTTATTCAGAGGATGCATCCTGAGCAGCTGATGGCAGCGGTCAGTGCTGATTTCAGCAAAATGACATCTTTTCCTGAGCTGCTACTTTGACAACCCTGTGCTACCAACTGTTAGCAGGTTAAACCTTGGGACTTGGAGACATGTGAAATAAATATTTAATAAGACTGTCCTATTGCAATGTGCAGTCACTCTACCTCTGTCACCTTGTCACTAACTATAGACTTGCATGGTTGAACCAGGCCTTCAGCATTTTGTATTTAATCCTGCAAAATCTTCCCTCAAACACTTCTCTAAAACACTCTTCAGTGAAGACTTCCTGAGAAAGGAGTGGAGACTCTGTCCTTCCTTTCTTTGGGAGAAGGACTATCTGTGGTCACCTGTGATACTTAAGATTTCATTAAAACATAGAATGTTTGGGGTTGGAAGGGACCTAGAAGAACATCTAGTCCAACCCCACCTCAAAGAGCAGGATCATCTAGCTCTGGTCACATAGGAACACATCTAGGTGGGTTTTGAATGTCTCCATAGAAGGAGACTCCACAACCTCCCAGGGCAGCCAGTTCCCATATTCTGTTACCCTCAATGTGAATATGTTTCTCCTTATGTTTACATGGAGCTTCCTATCTTCCAACTTGCACATGTTGCCCCTTGTCCTATCACTGAGAAGAGACTGGCTCCATCCTCCTAACACTCACCCTTAACATATTTATAGACACTGATAACGTCATCCCTCAGTCTCCTTCAAATTAAAGAGCCCCAGCTCCTTCAGCCTATCCTCATAAGGGAGATGTTCCAGTCCTTTCATCTTTGTGGCTCTACTCTGGACTCTCAAGCAGTTCCCTGTCCTTCTTGAACTGAGGGGCCCAGATCTGGACACAGTATTCCAGATGTGGCCCCACCAGGGCAGAGTAGAGGGGGAGGAAAACCTCTCTTCACCTACTAACCACACCCATTCTAATACGCCCCAGGATGCCATTTGACCTTCTTGGCCACAAGGGCACGATGCTGGCTCATGGTCTTCCTCCAGGGCCCTTTCCCCTATGCTGCTCTCCAACAGGTCCGTCCCCAACCTATACTGGTACCTGGGCTTGTTTCTTGCCCAGATACAAGACTCTGTACTTACCCTTGTTATATTTCATTAAATTTCTCCCCAACTTTCCAACCTGTCCAGGTCTCATTGGATGGCAGCACAGCCTTTCTGACACATGCTGCAGTATTTTTGAACAGAATTTCTATTAACAAGGACAGTATTCTGCTGCCAACAATTTGGATTTAATCTCATAATAGAGCAACAAGAAAGCTCTGTACTTCTGATCCTCACTTGTCTCTTCAGACACAGACACACCCTTGTTCCAATCTTCATTCCCAATCCCATTTGCTGGGATTGGGAATGAATTTCTTTGGTAGGGCTGAAACGGGACCTCAGGAACAGGCTAAGTAAAGGACAAACAGGAAATACCATCCCTGCTGGTACTCCTAAGACAGACAATCTGCTCATGTCGTAGCAGAGAATGTCTAAATAGGAAAAAGTTTCACTTTGTGCCAAGCTTCCACACAGCACTTGGCAGAAAGGATCCCAAGTAAGAGATGAGATTAGCTGGACCAACTATTAAAGCAGGTCTTGGAGGAGATAAGAGTTGAAGCCCTTATTGTTTCCTTCTATGTAGATAACTTCCATGAAGTGTTGATCCAGAAAGTGGAATGCTGAGCCCCAAGACAGCTGCAGACAGGTTTGATATAGATTTGCAACTGCTCTGAAAAAGGCCTGACTTAAGGTAAATAAAACTTAATGTTGACAATTAGACAATCATAAAAACAGGAGTAAAACACCCTGACAAGAGTACACAGGAATGAGCCAGGATTCATCGTTAAGGTAATCATGAAGCATGAGGAATTAACAGTGGAGTTCTTGTTAGGATCAAATCATACATTACAAAGCTGGATAACCAAGTTCATGTGAGGTGTTTAATAGCTCAGATGAAGATGTCTGGAACACCAGCACAAATAGCTTTACTAGAGCAGATGGGAATGAGCACAGCTCTCACATGCTTGATGCAACCTCAAAAAGCTGATAGCAACCTCTTTATTTAGGAGCTGCTGGATTTGCTGTTCTACTCAGAAGGGGTGGACCTCTTGTAACTCACAAGAGATGAGGTCATGCTTCTGCCTCCAAATCCTAAGGTCTATCAGGTAAGTTCTGTCTCACAAGCTATTTTGGGAGTTTCTGCATTCTCACAGTACCATTTTATATCCAGAGGAGTTTCTAGAAAACCAAACATTCCTACCTCATGGTTCTCAACATGAAAATAGGTAAAGAAATGCAAACTGTCTAGTGGTAAAGCATCTGAAAAGAATTACCAGGAGCACAAGTTGAAGCTTCCTTTTGGCTATTCAAATGCCTTGAACAGGAAACTAGTGACACAAAATGTGCCCGATTTGTTCATCTGGGGAAGACAAAAAAAATCTGTGATCTTACTCATAACACTGCTTGGCATCAGCTGAAAACTGTGGCTGATATTGTTTGGAACAGCTTTTTTTGTTTGGATTTTTTTATCCTTCCTTGCAAGCTGAAGTATTTTACCCATGCTTTACAGCCTGAGAACCTACAGGTTCCCCCAGTAAATTATCATCATGCCAAGTGGAGTAAAATAAACTTGCTGACCACTGAATCTGAGCTATTGAATATGTGCTATCCTTCAACAATGTTCTGCTACAATGCCTATGCCTGTGGGATATATCTACTGTACTCTGTGCCCTTGACATTTTTCCAATTCATATAATCACCACATCTCTCTCAAGTCCTCTTCTCTATTGATCTGCACTATCTGATTTATAACCAAAAGCCACTGTACAATTTACACCCCATGCCATTATTATCCTGACCACATGTGAAAAATAATACTATTTTATTATTTTGGCTGCAGAGTCGTGCTGTGCAGGCACCTCTTCAAAAGCACCAGCAACAGAGGCAGGTCTGTCCATTAGTGACTTACAAATGTTGCAATCCCTAAAATGGGAGTTACCTGGCATAAGTCTAGATCTTGAAGAGAAGTTGTGCAAACCCAACTTGTTCAAACCTGTCCTCATAAGAGAGGTGCTCCAGCCTTCTAATCACTTTTGTGGTCTGATCCATCAGATCCATAACCTTCTTGGATTGAGTCCTCCAGAGATGGACACAATACTCCAGGTGAATATTCTCCAGAGCAGAGTGGGGGAATCAAGGCCACATTTCTTTTGATGTAGCCCAGATTGCACTTGGCCTTCTGGACTGCAATTGCATATTGTTTGCTTATGAGCACCTCTCCTACAAGGAGAGGCTGAGGGATTTGGCATTATTCAGCCTGGAGAATCAAAGGCTCCAGGGTAACCTTATAGCCACCTTCCAGTATCTGAAAGGGGTCTATAGGAAAGTTGGAGAAGGAGTCTTCACAAGGGCTTCTAGTGATAGAATGAGGGGTAATGTTTTTAAACTAGATCAGAGTAGATATACATTGGACTTTAGGAAGAAGTTCTTTACCATGAGGGAACATCTGAACAGGTTACCCAGGGAGGTGGTTGAGGCCCCATCCCTGGGGACATTCAAGGTCAGGCTTGATGAAGCTCTGAGCAACCTGCTCTAGTTGAGGTTGTCCCTGCTTACTTCAGGGGGGCTGGACTAGATGACCTTTGGAGGTCCCTTTCAATCTGGGAAACTCTATGATTCTACGATTTATTAAATCATTGCCAGACGCAACTAACACCATACCAACTTTGTTTCCTTTTCCAAGCAGAGGTACTAATTAAGGAAAGTTTTTTCCTACCTGCCCTCATGACTGGGTTGGTAGCATCAGAATCATAGAATGTCAGGGGCTAGAAGGGACCTTGAAAGATCATCTAGTCCAACCCCACTGCCAGAGTAGGATCACCTAGACCAGATCACACAGGAATGCATTCAGGTGGGTTTTAAATATCTCCAGAGAGGGAGACTCCACAATGCCCCTGGGCAGCCTGTTCTAGTGTTCCATCACCGTCACAGTGAAAAAAAATTCCTCCTCATGTTTACATAAAACTTCCTATGCTTCAGCTTCCACCCATTTCCCCTTGTCCTGTCATCAGGCACCACTGAGAAGAGTCTGGCTCTATCCACCTGGCACTCACCCTTTGTATATTTATAAACATTTATGAGGTCAGTCCTCAGTCTCCTTTTCTCCAAGCTAAAGACCCCCAGCTTCCTCAGCCTTTCCTCATAAGGAAGATGCTCCACTCCCTTCATCATCTTTGTGGCTCTGCACTGCACTTTCTCAAGCAATTCTATGTCCCTCTTGAACTGAGTGGCCCAGAACTGGAAACATCACTCTAGATGCAGCCTTACCAGGACAGAATAGAGGGGCAGGAGAACCTCTCTTGACCTACTACCCACACCCTTTCTAATACACCCCAGAATGGCATTGGCCCTCTTGGCCTCAAGACCACATTGCTGGCTCATGGTCAGCCTCCCATCAACTAGGACCTCCAGATCCTTTTCCCCTTCACTGTCCTCCAACAGGTCAGTCCCTAATCTATACCGATACCTGGAGTTGTTCTTCCCCAGGTTCAAGACTCTACACTTGTCCTTGTTGAATTTCATTAAATCTATTCCTGCCCAACCCTCCAGCCTGTCTCGGTATCACTGGATAGCAGCACAGCCTTCTGGTGTGTCAGCCACTCCACCCAGTTTGGTGTAATCAGCAAACTTGCTGACATTGCACTTTGTGCCCTCATCCAGGTCATTGGTGAGTATGTTGAACTGAACTGACCCCAGCACTGACCCCTGTGGGACCCCCCTAGTTAAAGGTCTCCAACTAGACTCCATCCCATTGACCACAACCCTCTGGCTTCTTTCTGTCAACCAGTTCCCAATCCACCTCACTACCTGATCATCCAGACCACACTGCCTCAGTTTAGCCAGAAGGATGCTGTGGGAGACAGTGTCAAACACCTTATGGTCAATCAAGATAGACCGCATCCACTGCTCTGCCATCATCTATCCACCTGATTATGTCCTCATAAAAGGCTATCAGTTTGGTCAAACATGACGTCCCCTTGGTAGAAACATGTTGACTGCTCCTAATGACTCCCTTATCATTGATGTGCCTAAGGATAGCACCGAGCATAAGTTGCTCCATTATCTTTCCAGGGATGGAAGAAAGACTGACCCAGTCTATCATTGCCTGGGTCCTCCTTCTAACCCCTATTAAAGACTGGAGTGATATTTGCCCTCCTCCAGTCCACAAGTACCTCACCTATCTGCCATGATTTGCAGAAGATGTTGGAGAGTGGTCTGGCAATTACTTGTGCCAGCTGCCTCAGCACCCATGGGTGTATGCCATTAGGACCCATGGACTTGTGGATGTCCAGAGGATGGTCTCCAGCAGTACAGACAGAGGCAAAGAAGGCATTCAGTAACTCTGCTTTCTTTGTGTCATCTGTCACCAGGGCAACGACCACATTCAGCAGGTGGCCTACATTGCCTCTAACCTTAGCTTTTCCTGCAATATATTTGAAGAAGTCCTTTTTGTTATCCTTGACCTCCCCTGACAGTTGAGTTCCAGTGAGGCCTTAGCCTTCCTAGTTACCTCCCTGCATACTCTGACAACAGTCCTATACTCCTCCCAGGTGGCCAGCTCCTCCTTCCATGATCTGTAGATTCTCTTCTTCTACTTAATTTTGCTTAGCAGTTCCTTACTTAACCATGCAGTTCTCCTGGCTCCTTTTCTTGACTTCCCACTTGCTGCACTTGTTCTGCACTGATCTTGAGCTTGGAAGAATAGGTCCTTAAATGTTAACCAACTACCCTGGGCCCCTCTGCCCTCTAGTACCCTGTCCCATGAGATTTCACCCAGTAATAGCTTGAAAAGGCAAAATTGGCCCTCTAGAAATCCAGGGTTGTAGTCCTGCTTGATATCCTGTTCCTCCCAGACAAGTTCCACCATCTCATGACCACTAAGGCAAATGACGCCCTCAACCTTCACTGCATCAACCAGACCCTCCTCGTTGGTGAGGAAAAGATCCAGCATTTCTCCCTTCCTGGTTGGTTCCTCCACCATTTGCATCAAGAAGTTATCATCAATGCACTGGAGCAACCTCCTGGCCTGTGGCTGGCTGGTTGAATAGCCCTTCCAGCAAATATCCTGATAGTTAAAATCCGCCATGGGAACCAGGGTCTGTGATTGCAAGGCTACTGTTGGCTACCTGTAGAAGGCCTCATCAAATTCCTAATCCTGATCAAGTGTTCTGTAATAGACACCCACAACTGTATCACTCATGCTAGCCTGTCCCTTAATTTACACTTCATCCATCCCTGGACAGAACTGAAGATATTCCTGTTGCTCCCTCACTTAAAGAGAAACTCCATCACCTTGCCTTGATGATCTGTCTTTCTTGAAAAGGATATAGCCATCCATGACCACATTTCAGTCATGTGAGCTATACCACCATGTCTCTGTAATTGCCATCAGGTCATAATCCCGTGACTTCACTTGGATTTCTAACTCCTCCTGTTTATTCCCCATCCTGTGTGCATTGGTGTATAAACACTTATGGGATGGAGTTGAGTATAAAGTTTTCAGTCTTGAAGGGGGGTAGACCCCCTGATTATCTAAAATGACAGTAGGCCCAGTTATATCTCCTTCCCCCTTCATATCTAGTTTAAAGCCCTGTCAATGACCCCTGCTAACTTCTGCTCCGAAATCCTTTTCCCTCTCTGAGACAAGTGCATCCCTCCTGCCACCAACAAGTCAGGTGTCTCATATAGCAGCCCATGATAAGTAACCCAAAGCCCTGCTGGTAGCACCAGTCCCGGGGTTGACCTGTTGACTTTTCCTGTTGATTTCCTCATTCACAATTGCCACTGAAGGGATAGAGGAGAACACAGCTTGTGTTCTTGGTCCCTTAAGCAGTTATCCCAATGCTCTAAAATCCTTTTTAATTGATTTTGGACTCCTTCTACCCTCTTCATCACTACCCACCTGAAATACTAAAAGGGGGTAATAATCAGAGGGCTTTACTATGGCAGGAAGTTTGGGCAACATGTCCCTAACTCATGCCCCAGGGAGGCAGCAGACTTCCCTGTGAAATGGTTCAGGATGGCATATTGGACCCTCAGCAGAGAGTCACCCACAACGACCCATCTGCTTTTCCTTTTGGAGCCAATTGTTATGCCTGGTCTATGACATCTTGATCTTTCTGGCATTTCTGACCCAGGTGAACCATCCTCCTCTCCTATAGCCAGTTCCTCCTGCAGGGCCTCATACCTGTTCTGCAAGAGCAACTGGGAAGGCAGAGGAGACCGGGAGGGGGTTTGCTTGCTTCCCCAGGCAGGGACCTGTTTCCATTCTCCCCCTGTTCTGAGGTCCCCACCTACTGCCTGGTGACAAGAGAGGAGTGGATCCTCTAGTTTATGTGGGGCCTCAACCTGTTTCCTTTCTCTCAGGAAGTGGGTCCACCACCTGTCTATCTCCCTCTGTCTCTCTGGCACTCCCTGATACTCCTCAATCTCTTCACTTCATCCTTTAGCTCAGTCACTTGACCTAGCAGATCAGCCACCTAACTGAGCAGATCAGCCACCTGGTCACATCTGACACAGGTCTTATCTTCACTTCCCACTAGTGCCAAGCTCCAGCACTCTCTGCAGCCAGAGGACTGAATGCTAACATGTTTGTGTGGGACCTCTGTCTGGGTGCCCACAGCTTTTCTAGCAGCAGACTTCTGTCTGGTAACAACCATGGATGAACCTCTACAGCAATCAACACCTTGCAACTTGAGGGGCAGTTGAGATGAGCATCACTGACCACTTAGAGGGTTTGAGCTTACCTTGTACACTGGTAGAGGCTCAGTGCCCTCACAGAGGCACCCACAACCCCTGGTTGCTCTCCCTGTGCTTTGTGGGCAGGAACAAAATCCCTCCCTCCCCTAGGCTTCTTATAGCCCGGTGGGCTGATCAGCAGTGGGTGGTGCCCCTGTGTAGATTAGTAGATGGTTAGTTATCAAGCTCCTGTTTCAGTTTCCTGAAGCTAGCAGATTACCTAGGATATACCTAAATCCTCTGTGAGTAAGCCCTGAGAGATGATCAAGTTAACTTGGATCCCAGTGTCATAGCTCTAAACATCAGAAACATAGATGCACATTACTCCTGTAGGGCCCTGTGAAACAAAGCATTGAAGAATATGCTTCTTAAGCAATGCAGTAAAAATACAGTTATACTTGGCTCTTCTCAAATAGAATCAAGGACATAATGTTGAATTAAGAATTTCAGTTTAATGTACAATCCTTATGTGTCTAACTCTCAACAGTTGAACACATTTCCCAGAAAGCAACTGAAGGATCTTCTGCACCTACAGTCAATGACTTACCTTCATAAACCAGAAGTGTTAACACCACTGACAGATCTCTTTGAATAAATACTGCCAAAGGTATGTCTTTCATGAATTACTGTTTAGACACTACATGAGTAACTTCTTATGTTTTATTTAAAGGCAAACTAAATATTTGAATGAAACTTACATCAAAAAAGAGTGATGAGTTCAGTTCATCTGTTTGCACCCTTAATTTTTGCTGGGTATGTGTATTGGTTATTTCCCTCCCTAGCTATTTCAATGAACTTAAAAATGCCATAGAGCCTCATCCCTGGAAACATTCAAGGTTAGGTTGGACAAGTCTCTGAGCACCCTGCACTCCTTGAAGATTAAATCCCTGCTTACTGCAGGGGATTGGACCAGGTGACCTCCAAAGGGTCCTTTGAACCCAAACCCTTCTCTGATTCTCTGGAACATATAGAAAAAGTGGTGATTATTGTTATAGATGCAACAGTTTTAGTGCCTCTGAGATAGTATCATTAAAAAGGGGTGGTGGTAGGGGTGAAATGGCAACTGCAGTTGGAGAAAGTGAGAACATGTGAAAGAAACAGCTCTGCAGACATCAAGGTCAGTGAAGAAGAAAGGGGAGGCAGAGCCCTAGGCACAGAAGCAAAGATTACCCTGCAGCCCATGGAGGTTAAGAATGAAGTGGATTCCCCTGCAGCACATGGAGGACCCCACATCAGAGCAGGTGGATGCCCAAAGTAGGCTGTGACTCCAGGGTAAGACTGTGCTGGGGCAGGATGCTGGTAGGACCTGAGGACCCATGGAGAGAGGAGCCCATACTCAAGGAGGTTTTCTGTCAAGATTGGTAACCTTGCAAGGGATCCTTGCTGGTACAGTCTGTTCCTGAAGGCCCACACCCCATGGAAAGGACTGAAACAATTTGTGAAGAACTTCATCCTATGGTAAGGATCCACAATGGAGAAGTTTATGGAGTCCTGTCTCCTGTATGAGGGACCACACTGGAGCAGGGAAATAATGTTGAGGTAATGACCCCCGATGAGGAAGGAACAGCAAAGACGTGATGAATTGGTTGTCCCATCCCCTTTTGCCAACTGGCAGGGAGGGGGCAGAGAAAATCAAGAGCAAAGTTAAGTCTGGGAATAAGGGAGTGGGTGGAACTTTTTTTTTTTTTAAATATTTGGTTTTCTTTCTCATTTCTCTGTCATTTTTTTGGACAACAAATTAAACTAATTTCCTGCCTCTTGACTTCTTTGCCTGTTACAGTAATTGACAAATGTCTCCCTGTCCTTATCTTTACCCTGGAGACTTACATTTCATTTTCTTTCCACTGTCCAGCTGAGGAGGGAGAGCAATAGAGTGTCTTCACCTGCCATCCAGTGAGGGTCAACCCACTACACATCTTCACCAGCAAGCACCATTTTGTCATTCTGCACAGTATTGCTGCATACTGTACATGGCTGTAAGCACACCAACCAGAACTGCAGTGTTATTATCTTTTTTTTTGCAGTAGTTCATAGACTTCCTCTCTCCATATGTCATGATTAATTTTGTGAGGCATTTGAAATGTGATTGTTTGGTGTGCTAAGGCAGCTAAGACATTTAATGTAAAGACTGGTTATACTTTCAGTCAGTTTAGAAACTTTCACATACACTTTGCTATTCATTCAGGTGCCCTACAGAATCAGAAAAAGCCCACAGAAATATGACTAACTCCTTGGCAATAAAGATAGTGATAGGGACCAGCTTCCTTCATCCTGAAACAAATCCACAAGGGCAGATCCGGTGCCATGGGCTTCCCATAGCACCAGTGTCAAGACCTGCTTCTCAGTAGAAGGTAAATAAGAAAGTACTGTTGACTGTACTCTCAGAAATACCTTTAAAACATAACTCAGAAAATTTAACATTTTCACCATGTTCTGCCTTGAGTCTTTTCTGATATACTCTAATGCAGGAATGTCAAAAAAAGCTTACTAATCTTTTTGATGAAGAGTTTCAGGATAATAACCCTATGCTAAAAATCAATCCTATACACTTTTATAGCTCTATTTCTAGGGGAAAAAAAAAATATATTAAAAAAAAATGTTCCCATGAATGCAAACAGAGAATTCTTAACTCAAAACTTTGTCATTAGTTAGTATTTGGAGGGGATATATTAATATACAGATCAAGACACCTCAGAAAATTCCCTGCATTGTAAGACAGGTGATAAAGGTAGAATTGAACTGAATATTTCAAGAAGAATCTGTTGAAATAATCTACAATGTAAACCTGAAGAAAAAAAAAAAAAGTATCTATTTGCAAAGACAAAGTAAAAAAAAAAGTCTTATTAGTACTGAAAGCTTATGCCTGTCACCCGCATGATCAGATTAGGGTATACACTAACATTTTCCCATGGAACTGAGAAGAAACAAAAGTTGCATTCTGCGTAATAATAAATATTCAATATAAATTAAAAGTTTTTAATTTAAAAGTTTTAATTTGAAAAGCAAAAGTAAGATTTCTATAATAAAAATACCATTAGGGGTGGAAAAAAATTACTGCCTTTTCTTCTCATATTCCAGCAGTCCAAGTACAGAGTTTATCTGCACCTAGGAAGTGCTGGTTGCGAGAAAACCAAAAAAAAAAAAAAAAACAACCAAACAAAAACAAAAAACCACAAACATAAGAAGACTATGATTCTGTCTTCAATCAAAGTCAATGAGGGAATTCAGACAGATGCTGCTCAAAAGGATGTGGAGGTGCAGATAACAGGCTGCAGAGAGTGCCACAGCCTGTTGATGGCCTCAGAGGGCAACTCCCATGGCTGTGTGCAGTGTGAGCAGGAAGATGATCTGCTCAGCCGAGCAGCCCAGCTTGAAGATGAGGTTTTGAGGCTTCAAGCTGAAGTGATAGGACTCAGGAGTATCAGGGAGACTGAAACTGAGATTGCACTGGAGCCATTCTCTGAGCTCCACTCAGCAGACAGGTAACACGCAGGATCAGGGGGCCCCTGTGTCTTGCCTCTCTCATACAAATCACAGGCTCTGGTTGTCATGGGGGACTTTAATTACCCTGACATTTGCTGGGAAAATTGTACATCCAGACACA
>JAOEGS010102587.1:0-12651 GCA_025447755.1 Corythornis vintsioides
CAAATGACAAGGGGCAATGGTTTTAAATTAGAAAGGAGTGGATTTAGATTAGAAATAAGGAAGAATTTCTTTCCCAGAAGATTAGTGGAGCAACAGAACATGTTTCCTAGATAGGTTATTGAGGCCTCATCCCTGGAGACATTCAAGGTGGGGCTTGACAAGGCTCAAAGCAACCTGCTCTAGTTGAAGATGTCCCTGATCTCAGCAGGGGTGTTGGACTAGATGACCTCTAGAGGTCCCTTTCAACCCAGACATTTCTATGATTCCAGGAGAGAAAAAAGTGAGAAACTAGACAGCTGTCTGATAAATTAATTCATATGAACATTCATATTAATATGTTGGAAAAGCAACAAACACTTAAAGAGCTAGTTACAGTTTAAGAGCTCTTGTAAGAATTACACTGTGAGCTACATGAGTTATGCTTCTAGCTGAGAAACTGGAGAAGAAATTAAATACTATAATGAATTTTCTTTTTCTCATCATAATCTTTAGAAACCTGCTCTAAGGACACTAGAAGGCAGTGAGAGGTTTTCTCTGTAGAGTATCTGCACAGAACCAGATGATACTGTAAGGAAGCTGCAGCTACTTACAGTAATTCTTACATTTGATGAAGATATAAATCACCCAACACTAATAAGTAGAATTGAATTATTATATTCTGTTGAAATACAACTTGGTATTAAGTTTGAAATTACGTGTCTTTCTAAAAAAAGTTTCAGTTGCTGGTCAACACAAATAATGACAAAGAAAGCCTTTTAACCCCATGTGTGAGATTAACTAAGCAACAGCTCTGGGTTGTTATGTTGCCTTCACAGGCAGCATCACTGTTGTCACTCTGAAGATTTTAACAAAAAAATGTCAAAATTTGTTACACTACTTAAGCATCTGGGACTACATGTAAGTGTCCCTTTTACAGCTAAGTGTCACTTTCAGTGGTCTAGTTGTACATTTGCAAAACCCCCAGCTAAGTCTGTAAGTCCATAAGGCACCTGATACTTCTGATGCCAAGCATAGCCAGAACTCCCTAAGAGGTTAGACATGCAACTTGTTTGCAGAACACTATGAAGCACAGCATCTAAGCTTTATATTCTTTGATCTAATTGTCTGTCACCTTATGTGATAGTTGTGGTCTGAGCAAAACAATCCTCACAGGAAAACCTTGAAGGCTGATATTAATTTTTTTTAGCTCACATGCAGAATATGAGACACCAGGTTCTAAATCCTTTCACTAAGAGATCCAAATACCTGCCACCTATTTCCTGGAAAGAGCTATGATAAACAGATTACAGAGCTTTTCAAAGGCATTTTTCTTGGGCCCTTCCACTGAAGCTATTCTTATATAATTAACTATATTAAGTAGCTAAAAGACAGTGATACTGGACCGCAGGTTTGGGGAGCCCAACTGTCAACAGGGGACTGTGGCTTCATTCTTAGTTGTACAGAATTCATTCAAATTCAAAGAATTTTTTTGTGGAGATTTGAGAAAGTGACTCTGACTCCATACTGCTGGGCAGCAATTTTATTTATTTCTCATACTGGAGATCATCAAAAACAACAATTGTAGGTTTTGGTTTTTCTTTTTCTTGGGTACCTCCAAAATTTAATATGTGGGTGTAGACTTGTCTAGCATTATCCAGTTGACTAGTCTGCTTCCTCAGTTTGAATCATTAGGTATTTCCACCAAGCAGCTTGCATAGATCTCATTTTCTTCCAGCTTTCAGGTCCAACATATCTTTGCTGTCTCAGGCATTCTTGCTTCATAGGGCATGGAGTAAACAGTGAAGACCTGGAGGGCTTTTCTGCACGCAGCAGAAAGAACAAATGCATAAGGCTATGGTGTATCATGGAAATGAGTAGACTGCATACACCAGATAAGGAGTAGATGGATTATGCCAGAATGTCAAGCTGACTCATTATCAGCCACATGTAAGGTTGAGCAGTTCTTTTATTATTTATTTGCAGGTATTCCAATAAAAGAATGCTGAGGAAGCATGACGGAGTGGAGACCTAATAGGTGCTAACACAAAGTATGGACAGTACCTGGAAAAAACTGATGGACTACACAGACATGGAGTGTGCGTCTTTTTAATTTTTGTATGTTTGTTCTGATAGGAATAATTGTTTACAAACCTAAATTTTAAAATAAAGTGCTACATCATAGCTATAATTGTAAGTTAGGTTTAGTTTTTTGGTTTGGTTTGGTTTTTTTTGGGGGGGGGGTGTTTTTTTTTTTACTAATAGTTGTTAGCCCTATAATAACCATGGTTGATTGTAATCAGTCACCTGTATATCATAGAATATCAGGGGCTAGGAGGGAACACAAAAAAACATCTATTCCAACCACCCTGCCAGAGCAGGATCACCTATACCAAGTCACCCAGGAACGCATCCAGGAGGGTTTTGAATATCTTCAGAGAGGGAGACTCCACAATCCCCTGGGCAGCCTGTTCCAGTGCTCTGTCACTCTCATTGTGAAAAAAATCCCCCTCATGTTTACGTGACATTTTCTATGCCTCAGCTTCCACCCATTGCCCCTTGTCCTGTCATCGGGCATCATCACGAAGAGTCTGGCTCCATCCTCCTGATACTCACCCTTTATATATTTATAAAACTTGATGAGCCCCCCTTAGTCTCCTTTTCTCCAAGTGAAAGAGCCCCATCTCCCTCAGCCTCTCCTCATAAGAGAGATGCTCCACTCCCTTCATCAGCTTTGTGGCTCTGCGCTGGACTCTCAAGTAATTTTATATCCCTCCTCATCTGGGGGGCCTAGAACTGGACACAAACACTTCAGATGCAGCCTTACCAGGGCAGAGTAGAGGGGCAGGAGAACCACTCTCACCCTACTAGCCACACCTCTTTTAATACATCCCAGAATGGCATTGGCCCTCTTGGCCACAAGAACGCACTGCTGGCTCATGGTCAGCCTCCCATCAACTAGAACCCTCTGATCCTTTTCCCCTTCACTGTCCTCCAACAGGTCAGTCCCCAACCTATACTGATACCTGGGGTTGTTCTTTCCCAGGCACAAGACTCGACACTTGCCCTTGTATTTCATTAAATTTCTCCCTGTCCAACCCTCCAGCCTGTCCAAGTCTCTCTGGATGGCAGCACAGCCTTCTGGTGTGTCAACCACTCCAACCAGTTTGGTGTCATCAGCACTATGTGCCCTCATCCAGGTCATTGATGAATATATTGAACAGAACTGGTCTCAGCACTGACCTCTGTGGGACCCCACTAGTTACAAGCCTCCAACTAGACTCCATCCCATTGACCACAACTCTCTGGCTTCTTTCCTTCAACCAGTTCCCTGGTTCAACCTCACTACCTGATCATCCAGACCATATTGCCCCAGTTTAGCCAGAAGGATACTGCTGGAAGACAGTGTCAAATGCCTTACTGAAATCAAGATAAACCATATCCACTTCTCTACCATCATCGATACACCTGGATATGTCCTCATTAAAGGCCATTAGGTTGGGCAAACATGACCTTCCCTTGGTAAAACCATGCTGACTGCTCCTAATGACCCCCTTGTCCTTCATCTGCCTAAGGATAGCACCAAGGTTAAGTTGCTCCATTACCTTTCTGGGGATGGAAGCGAGGTTGACTGATCTAGAGTTGCCTGAGTCCTCCTTCTTACCCCTTTTGAAGACTGGAGTGGTGTTTGTCCTCCTCCAGTCCCCAGGCACCTCTCTTGTCTGCCCTGACTTACTAAAGATGGTGAAGAGTGGTCTGGCAATGACCTGTGCCAGCTCCCTCAGCACCCTTGGGTGCATGCCATCATAACCCGTGGACTTACGGATGTCCAGATTGCTCAACTGTTCTTTAACCCTGTCCTCATCTACCAGAGAAGCCTCCTTTGTCCTGCTATACTCTGGTGCCTCAGGTGTCAGGGGCTCCTGAGGACAGTCTCCAGCAGTATAGACAGAGACAAAGAAGGCATTCAGTAACTCTGCCTTCTTTGTGTCTTTTGTCACCAGGGCACCCGCCTCATTCAGCAGAGGGCCTACATTGCTTCTAACCTTAGCTTTTCCTGCAATAGATTTGAAGAAGTCCTTTTTGCTATCTTCTACCTCCCTTGCCAGTTTGAGTTACTATGAGTTAGTTACCAACTATCCTGGGCCCCTCTGCCCTCTAGTACCCTGTCCCATGAGATTTCACCCAGCAATTGTTTGAAAAGGCCAAAGCTGGCTCTTGGCCCTCTTGAAATCCAGGGTTGTAGTCCTGCTTGATATCCTGTTCCTTCCAGACAAGATCTTGAACTCCACCATCTTGTGATCACTAAGGCCAAGGCTTCCCTCAACATTCACTGCTTCAACCAGACCCTCCTTTTTGGTAAGATCCAGCATTGTTCCTCCCCTCCTGGTTGGCTCCTCCACCGTTTCCATCAAGAAGTTATCATCAATGCACTAGAGGAACCTCCTGGACTGTGGCTGGCTGGCTGAATAGCCCTTCCAAAAAATGTTTGGATAGTTAAAATCTCCCATGAGGACCAGGGTTTGTGATTGCTGCTCTTAGCTGCCTGTAGAAGGCCTCATCAACTTCCTGCTCCTGATCAGGTAGCTTGTAATAGACACCCACAACCATGTCAGCCTGTCCCTTAATTCACACTCATAAGCTTTCAACTCGCCCCTCATCCACCCCTGGACAGAACTGAAGACATTTCAGTTGGTCCCTCACATAAAAAGCAAAATCCACCACCTCACCTTGATGACCTGTCTTTCCTGAAAAGGACATAGCCATCCATGACTCTATTCCAGTCATGTGAGCTGTCCCACCATGTCTCTGTAATTGCCACAAGGTCATAACCCCGTGACCACAGATGGATTTCTAATTCCTGTTTATTCCCCATGCTGTGTGCATTGGTGTATAAACACTTCAGGGATGGATTTCAGTGTAAAGTTGAAGGGGGGTAGACCCTCTGATATATATACTCCATGTTAGTTAACTTGGATATGATCATATGGAACTATTTCAGATCTATAACTCAGATTTATCACTATAACTATTCATCCTGTTCTGCAATGTACTTTGGAAATGCAATCATTATTATGCTGAGAAATCTATTTGTACCCCCATATCAAATTAAGTACATATGTTACTGATTGGACTGTCTTCCAGAAATTAATAGTATGGGCTGAAGAATTATTTTGATTAGGAATAAGACACTTCAGAACTAGTGTTATGCTGTCCAATTTAGCTACACAAGTGGAAGCTTTTGCCACCCTTACTAATGAAAATGTTGAATTGCTCAATACATATGTACAAATTGTCTTGAAAACCGACTTTTGTTAGACATGGTATTACCTAAGGAACAAGCAGTATGTGGGCACTTAAGACACCCCACAGACCAGAAGAATGATGTATTGTGATTCCTAATGCATCACTACTTCTTAGAAGATGAAGAAAACGGCTGAAGTTACATGTGTATGGACTGCAGAACCAGACAAAAGACATATGGTTGGGAATTTTTTTTTTTGTAAAATAGAAGGGATATTTTCTGGATGGATTACAGACTTGATGCAAACACTAATTGTTACAAAAATTATTGTAGTATGTATTGCTATTATCTGTGTTAAAGAATGGTTGTAAAATCTCTCAGGTAAGGGATCACTGAGAAAGTGAGGCAACCATGGCCCTGCTAAAACACGCAGATCAAATGACAGGACAATGATGACAATAACAAATTTATTTAGTCAAATTCAGACACATTTATTCAGTCATATCACAAATGTATTTAGTCAATTGCTGCTTAACCAGCATACAGTAAAGGTTTAGTAACTGTTTAACAGACACACTTTGTACTTTAAGACGTGTTAGAAATATATGGAATGGAACTTCAGAACACATGCAATCTGATTAAAATTCTGCAAAACAATCATGTTTAACAACAGAATTAATGTGAGTGCTCCTGACCTTTCTGTATAGTGCTATTTGAAAGATGTGCTATTTTCTCAACAACTTGAGAGTGTGGCAGTCACTTAAGGATCATGACTAATTCAGTGGGACACTAGGTTGCTACAGCCAAGAAGGTAAAAAGATGAAAGGAGAAAGAAAAGGCAGAAAATGAGTAACTTGCACTAAGCCTATTTCTAGTTAACTGTCTTCTAACAGTACACATGAATACCTAACTATAACCTCAATATCTACCAAAGGAAGGTTGATACTCTGTCTAGAAATTGCCCTCAGACTTTCCAAACAACACATCAGAATCACCTTGAAAGAAGTAACTTGAATGAAGTTTCATGCCTTAGTACACTTGTATTATTTAGTGAGATTTCTAATGAAGGAAAGGGCAGGGGAAAAGAAAGAGCAGAATCTTTCTGGACAGTGTTGCATTTACCAGGCTCCCATATTTACTACATTAAAACTTGTTTTGAAATAGGAGTTAGATCATGTACTTAATTTGCAATCACCAATATTTATTAAACCACAATGTAGTGTCAATCTGTCTTCTGTTCCTAATTTCTTCCAGTGGAACATCACATATTTCAATAGGCCTTACACCAGTACTTGCAGTGTACCTGTAAGGAGTGTAAAGTAATTAGAATTGCAAGTTTCAACACATTTTAAACAAAGATAAATAGATTTCAGTAATCACAGTTCAACATGACAGGAATCATCCAACATGAAGAAGAGCAAAAAATAATGAGTAACCTAGAAAAGCAGAAAAATATCCCAACAAAAGACAAAAATATTTCTAAATGCTACTTCTGAAACACTCATGATAGCAACTTTTTTTTTATTCCTCTTCAGAAGGCATCCCTGTACATTCTACTGACAAATGAGAGCACTGTGCAATATAAGCTGCCAGTAGAAAAGGAAGCCTGACACAAATGGGCTATCAAACATAAAATGTTTTTGTACAGCTTAGAAGACATAAAATTACTAATACTCCTACTTCTGAAAATCAATGTTGACTCCAAGTGAAAACTGCCAATATTCAATTTCCAAGATGTGTAAATACTCCTTTCAGAAGTAAAGAATAGTAATGTTAAGTGAAATATTTACCTTTCTAGCATTCCCAGAGGATATAAGTACAACACAACTGGTACAAGCACCTTCTCGTGTAGAGTGCAAAATGAAGTATGGTTGTGATGATACCTTGATGAAAAGCTTTTTAAATTGCATGTACTGGATGTAATAAAACCCAACAGCAATCAAGAACTGGCTGGTAGGGATTTTGAGCCACAGCCCATCTTAGTACAAGTCACTGTGAATTGTGCCAATTAGAGACTTAAGAGATTGCAGCTTGAAAAAACCCCAACTTATTAATGCAGAATATTTGGTTTCTTGTAAACATTGCTGACTAAAGGAGACAGCAAGCATGAGTTTAACTGCTGGCCATTTCTGGGCCTCCAGTTAGATACTCTTTTCTGTTTTTAAAGATCTACCACCTGTCTTTTCTTTCATGGGAAGGAAGCAAACTTCTGTTTCTCTCAAACTCTCCAGGAATTTCTCACAAACTCTCCATCCATGAGAAATTCCCAAAAGTATTGTTTCTTCCACTACGCATAGCTAAACAAACCTTCCTGGTGAAGGCATTTGGGAACTGCCGGGTAAAACAGATAACTTGTAGAAACGGGCAAGAAATGAACACGATATCTTATAAATATGTTTAACCTCATGTACAACCAGTTTCAACTATGAAATGGACAGAGGTAAGCTGCCACAGAGTTTTCTCAAGTGAAATACACATTACATGTCTTAGCACCCTCTCTCTAGAAGCTCCAGTGAAGCACTGCCCTTGAAGATCCATCAGAAAAATCAATCCATTTCAAGTAAACTTCAGGCTATGAGGTTTCTTCCTGGAATTCTGTATAGACTACTTCCTATCCCAATGCAAGAGTAACATTCCTGATGTTTGGTTTTCAGCAAGGCAGCTTCAATGGAGTTCTGTGCTCTCCTGCTTATATTGTCTTATACTATTTTAGAGGTGTCCTGGGTAGCCTTCAACAGCATTAAACATGTAAGGGTAATCCCAACTTAAATATGATTCAAAATGACCTAAACTGGGTTTAAATTATTCACCAGTCTCTTGCTCTTTTGCAGACATCCACCTTCACAAATGAGAAATTCTGTGAAAAAAAAATGTGACATGAGCTCTGGAGGGCTAGAGACCTAAGTGTACTGGAAAACAAAGACAGACAACTGGAAACACCATTCCAACTAAAAGACATGGTGCACAGGGTGTAAATGACAAGATGTTGGAAGCTGGAGAGAGGAGCTGCAGAGGTGACGTGAGAAAAGAGGCCATGTGCTGCCCCATGGCTGACACGGCCCATTTCAGCTGTCTCTGCAACAGACCCTGCACAGGACATGGCTGAGCACTTCAAGTGAAGCTGGTGGCACCTCTAACAAGGGCAGAAAGTGAAGAGAGAAAGGAGGGAACAAAACAGAAATAACATCAAGAACACCAAGTCAAAGCTGAAGGTATTTTTGGGCGAAAGAGGCACAGTCCTGAAGAAACTGAGGCCTGGGAAGGGCCCAGGGAGCAAAAAGTAAGCATGAAGGAGCAGCAGGGAGAACATGCTGTGTCCTGACTCCAGCCTCTGCACTGCTGCCAGCCTCCCTGATGAGACAGACTGTAACCCTGAATGGAGGAGGAGAGGTGCTTGGAGTAAAACTGAGCCTGGGAAAAGGGAAAGGGTAGGTGCTATAAATGTTTGCTTCTTGTATCCCAATGCTTGAATCAGTAATGAAATATTTATGCAAATTAATAATAAATTATTTTAAATCAGGTCTGTTTTATCTGCAATAGAAACTGGTGATTTCCCTGTCTTTATTTTGACCCATGAGTTTTTGTGCTCCTGCCTCGAAGAGAGCAAGTGACCAAAAAATCCACATTAGTAAAGTTACCACTGCTACACAGCAACTTCTATCAAATATACCCACTTATACAGGCCACAAGCAGGCATCTAAGTATAGCTGCAACACAACAAAATACCCTTATGACATTGACAAAACAATTTAGCTGTTCATGTTTAAATAAAGCTGCTTAACTGAAGATAAAATCTTGCTAAAAAATGTAACCAGTACAAGAAGTGTGTTACTAGGATCTAGTTGTATATCTGAGCTAGGAGATGAAAATCTACTTAGTTGCTTCCTCCTGAAAAAGAAATAAATTCAGGAATTCCCTTTTGGAGTCAAAACTTTCCATAAAAGAATCTTTTTTATTTTAATCAGTATTTAAAAACTGTTAATGAAAGAGTAATTATTGGTTTTCATGAATACAGTCCACAGATCACCTTTTTTAAAAGCTAACAAATTAAATGCTGCAGTGTTATCTCCTTATCAGTCCCATCTCCTTCAACAGGCTTCCAACCTCTTCTGATTGTCACTCTCATACCTGCTTATCTGGGTGTTTTCTAATAACAGACCTTCCAAAGAGATGATTTACCTCAGGTGCAGGTTAAGCACACAGAAGTGTTACTTCTTTTTTTACTATGAGGGAATGAGAACCTTAACGACAACCAGTTTGGAAGACTTATCACTTAAGCATGCTACAAGTATGATGCAGAAGTTTCATCTCCACCTTTGGAAACAATAGCAATTTCAATGCACAGTGTCAGTCAAGGTTTAGTTTGAGAATTCAATTGTGCCAAAGTGCACACTCTATAACCTATGTCAGTTGATGAATGTGATTTGTAATGTGTTTATTAAATAGGACTAGTGGAACTGGCCTGAAGTTCACCAGGGGAGGTTTACACAGAATTACTCAGAATTATTGTTGAGGCTGGAATAGACTTTTGAGATCATCAAGTCTAGCCCAAGACCTAACACCACAACACCCAGCTAGAATTGCCACATCCAATCTTTCCTTAAACACACTAGGGATAGTGACTCTACCCCCTCCCTGGGCAGGCCATTCCAGTGTCTAATGACCCTTTCCGCAAGGAAGTGCTTCCTCATATCTAACCTAAACCTTCCCTGGAGCAGCTTCAGGCCATGCCCTCTCATTGGTTACCTGGGAGAACAGTCCAGCTCCCACTTGCCTACGACTACCTTTTGGGTACTTGTAGAGAGTGATGGGGTCTCCCCTGGGCTCCTCTTTTTCAGGCTGAACAGCCCCAGCTCCCTCAGCCTCTCCTCATAAGACTTTTCCTCCAATACCTTCGCCAGTCTTTTCACTCTACCCTGGATCTGCTCCAGCACCCCAATGTCCTTTTTGAAGTGCAGGGCCCAGAACTGCATACAGTATTCAAGGTGAGTCTTCCCCAGTGCCAGATACAGGGGGAGAATCACATCTCTAATCCTGCTATCCCACCATTCCTGATACAAGCCAAGATCCAATTGGCCTTCTGTGCCACTTGGGCACACTGCTGACTCATCTTCAGATGGTTGTCAACCAGTACTCCCAAGTCCCTCTCAACTGGGCCGCTCTCCAGCAACTCATCCCCCAGTCTGTAGCATTGCAGGGGGTTATTGTGGCAGAAGTGTAGGACCCAGCACTTGGCTGTGTTGAACTTCATCCTATTGGTATCAGCCCATCGACCCAGACTGTCCAGGTCCTTCTGCAGCATCTCCCTGCCCTCCAGGAGATCAGCAGTCTGCCCCAACTTAGTGTCACCTGCAAATTTACTACTTGTAGACTCGATCCCCTCATCCAGGTCATCAATAAAGATGTTGAATTGAACTGGGCCTGGTACTGAACCTTGGGGGACACCACTAGTCACTGGACACCAACTGGATGTGGCACTATCCACAACCGCTCTCTGTGCCTTATCATCCAGACAGTTTTTAACCCAGTGAAAAGTGCACCTGTCTAGACCATGTGCTATCAGCTTCTCCAGCAGGATACTGTGGGGCACTGTGTCAAAGGCTTTGCTGAAGGTAGACCACATCCACAGCCCTCCCCTTGTCTCTCCAGCTGGTCACCCAGTCATAGAATGAGATCAGTTTTGTTAGGCAGGACTTTCCCTTCCTAAATCCTTGTTGACTGGGCCTGAGCCCCTGGTTGTCTTGTATGTGCTGCTCAATGACACTCAGGATAATCTGTTCCATAACCTTGTCAGGCACTGAAGTCAGGCTGAGAGGCCTATAGTTCTCTGGATCGTCCTTCCAGCCATTTCTGGGGATTGATGTCACATTGGCCAACCTCCAGTCATCTGGGACTTCCCCAGTTAGCCAGGGCTGGTGATAAATGATGGAAAGCTGCTTAGCCAGCTCTTGTGCCAGCTCCCTAAGGACCCTGGGGTGAATGCCATCCTGACCCATAGACTTGTGAGGATTTAAGTGGCACAGTAGGTCCCTAACTACCTCCTCCTGGATTACAGGAGGGATATTTTTCCCCCCATCCCTACCTATCAACTCAGGAGCTTGGTTGCCCTGAGGATAATCTATTTTTGTGTTGAAGACTGAGGCAAAGAAAGTGTTAAGTATCTCAGCCTTTTCCTTGTCCTCTGTCACTATGTTCCCCTCTTCACCCAGTAAGAAATGAATATTTTCTCTGGCCCTCCTTTTATTATTAACATATTTATAGAAACATTTTTATTATCCTTAACAGAATTGGACATCTTAAGCTGTAACTGAGCTTTTTCATCTCTAATTCTCTTTCTACATGACCTGACTACTTCCTTAAATGCTTCCTGGCTCACCTGCCCCTTTTTCCAAAGGTTATACACTCTTTTTTTTTTTCCCAAGTTCTTGCAAAAGCTCCTTGTTCAGCCAGGCCATTTTTCTACCCAGCCATCTCGTTTTTTTACACACACATTACATTCAATATTAGGAAGAATTTCTATACTAGAAGAAATCAGGTGCTGGAATGAGCTGCCCAGGGTGGTGGTAGAATCACCATCCCTGGAGGTATTAAAAAAATATGTCAATGAGGCACTTCCGGACACACTCTAGTGGGATCGTAAGTTGTTGTTTTTCGTTTGGTGATTTATGACTTTCTTGGGGGTTGTTGGTTGGACACAGTAATCTTAAAGGTCTTTTCCAATGGTGACAATTCTATTATTTGAGTCAATTCAATAATGTTTAAATATAAATTAATATACTCTTGGTAACTTACCAACAACTGAACACAGCATGAGTTTATCTTCAGTCGTTTCTTCAAATCTTTTCTTGGCTACTCTGTTTCACTCATTTGCCCCTTTATAAGGCTCAATGTGAGCCAGCTTACACCTGATGGCCTAAAGAATAACTCAAATTATGTATCTACCATCACATATCAAGACCATCTCATTACATGCTGTCTTATGCAGAACATAAGACAGCATGACCTTGGCTTTTGGTTCCATGTTAACATTATTTGCTTTGATTTAAGATTATCTCTGACCCTCCTTCTGACATCTGGTCAGAATCATCAGGTACATTCTTGCTGAAACAGAAAGAGCTTACTTCTTGCCTCCCTTTATACTTAGACATAGAATTGGTGCAGGGATCAGTAAAGATTACTGCAGAGAGGTGATGAAAAAAGCCTTCATCCTGTTTGCCTATGATGTAATAAACCAGATTCAAAGTGTCATGAGTATACCATGTTAATAATTAATAATAATGTGTATACAAAGTCTGAACACAGAGACACAAAAGTACCCATGTCAGAAAACTCCTGACAGATTTTTGAAAGGTATTAATTCATAGATATTAGGGGTTGGAAGGGACCTAGAAGATCATCTAGTCCAACCCCCCTGCCCGAGCAGGATCACC
>JAOEGS010102588.1:0-12608 GCA_025447755.1 Corythornis vintsioides
CCAGGAGTGGAATCCCATCTGATCCCCAGTTTTGCCACCAATACCAGTTCCTACCCTGCTCCTCTGCTCACAACAGTAGTACAGAGTGGCTGCTCTAATGATGCACTGCACATTCATTCCTCTTCCCTGCTAGCACTGCTTCTTGTGGGGACATACAGAGTAAGAAAAAACCCTGTAGGACCAAGGTTGTGTCGAGCTACAAGTCACTGTGTGTCTCGCATCTATCCCTCTTTTCCTGGTTTATATTTATATATACAAAATCAATATTCTCATGATGGAAAGCCTGCAGACACAGGGAGGACTGGACAGCCTGTAGTGACTGGATTCTGGTGCCTGCTCCAAGGCTGGAGTAGCAGGTTCAGGCTGCAGCCGAGCCTGCCAACCTCCCTATCCCCAGGGGAACAGACTATTCCTCTGTAAGGATTTCCAGTTTTGCTGCAGTCTGCAGCTTCTTGACAGCCATGTTGGTATCAAGCAGTGCTTCCCCAGTTCTTCCTATGTAGGATAATTTTATCCCATTTAAGCTCTGTCTAGTGGCTTAGCCCAAAAAAAAAAAGAGAAAAAAAAATCAAATACATCTATGTCAGGAGATAAAGCATTAAGAGAAGGAGCTGGAGGGAGGAGAGGTTTTTGCTTGGTGCCTTGCTGAGAACAGCTCATTGCTGCCTTGCAGATGAAACCGTGAGGAGATTGTAGTATGACTGAAATGGGGCAGCAGTTGCAATCCCAGGGGGAGCAATTCTCAAGTGCCCACATAGGTGCACACCCAGAAGGAAAATGCTGCCAGTCTTGACACTTCCCCTTCTGATTTTTTTTTTCCTTTTAATTTTTTTTTCTTTTCTTTCCAGCCTTGTCCTGGTGCTGCCACATAAGTTTTTGCTGCCTGGCTACCACACAACCCCCCAGCTTCCCACTGCCTGCCTCCTGACCCTTGCTTGGGCATGACTAATTCTTGGTGCCCTGATTCACTGGAAAATTCTCACTCATCCAGATGCTGAGCAATGGCTGTGCCCATCCTCCCATCCCCACTGCATGGCAGGGGCAATGCTCTTCATTCACACACAGGGATAAACCTCATGCTGGCTGCAATGGCCAGAAAACCTTCCTCTGCCAACAGGTCCCTGTCTGGAGGATGCATCCAACCAAAGTTAGCACTGGTTTGAGACCAGGTCTAAGATTAGGAGAAAAGAGCATTACTGTTTCTTTTAGAAAAGATAGGATGGGGTGAGAATGGGTGTTAATCACCTCACCAGAACAGGCAATGCCAACCTGACCTCAAAATGGTGGTATGAACAGCAACGACCTCCCCAGCTCCCTTCTCCAACTGCCTCTGTTTCAGCTATTTCTGTTCCATCTGCTTTGTGCCTGGGGCTATGAACAAGAAAATCCATTGTGATTAATGGTGAGCAGGGTCTTCATCTGGGGTGTGTGATGAGATGTGGTACCTGCTCTAAATGCTCCTGCTTGTCAAGTGTCACAGGACACACAAAAGCAGAAGGAAAAGCTCAATTCCTCAGAGGACTCGAGATTCACATTTCTGCCATTGCAGCCACTAAGAGGTTTCTCTTAACCTCAAAGCATCACCTCTGTGCAGAGGAGTCTCAAGTTCAGGGGTCACCCAGAAGAAGCCTTTTGTGTTTTTACTAATTTCTTTGCCTGTAAATCCCAATGTCTCCCACAAAGTCCTGCCCCAGATGTCTGCCTTCCAACCATCCCATTCTGGAATCTCTCCTTCCCTCACTAAGGACAGTTTGCTTCATTTAACAAGGTGAGGGGGGACACCATCCCATGCAAAAGGCTGTTACAATGAAAGCAACCACCAATTGCTTTCTGGCTCAGCTGGAGGAACAAGATGATGAGCTGCCCGAAACCAAGGGTGTGCTAGATACGTCTGGGGAAAGCAGCCCTGAGCAAGGTTGAGCTTTGCTTGGACAGGAAAACCTAGTCACGAGACCCACAGCCTCATGAGCAATGGCAGTGGGCAATGCTGGCTTGGTGGGACCCCCTTTGCCTGCCCAAGCAGAGAGGAAAGGAGTGGGATAGTTAAGAATGCAGCAACGGGAACCCCAAAATGCCAGGGTGTCTGCAAGGAAGATCCCACAGCCAGCAAATACTAGAGAGTGCAAGCACTGAATTGACAAGCAGAAAGAACCATGATGGTCTGTGGGCACTGGCCTTAGCAGCAACCAGAGGAAAGTTTGTCATGTGGTAGGAACGATAGAAAATAGCACCACTGCAAAGATTATTTCTGATGGAAATGGCGAAAGTATTTCCTCTTTGCTGCAGAAGTGGCTGGCTGAGCTTTCAGTTCTCCATTTTGATGGGAGCCGGATGGGACTCTTACTGGATGCTGATGAAATACTTTCCAATTCTAACTGGAATTGAGAATATTTCAAAGAATTGCACAAAATTGAAGCTCGGCGAGAGCAGATAGTTGGTGTTTAAAGGGGTTTAAGGAATTAAATATAAGGAACTGATGCAAAGGGAGAGTGAAGAAATTACTTATGGTTTTACTTCTCCTGCCACAGAAACCCTCAGTAAGCAGATAAATTCTAATCCAGTAGAGGAAACCAAAAGAATTTCAAGGGCATGGATGGGGGAGGAAACAGGAGGCCAGAAAACACAACTTTACAAGTACAAATTGGAAAACCAAAAGACAGTAGAAGCTCATTAGTTGAAAGGGGAGTAAGTGGCCAAAGATGCCACCTTTTGGTCAAGTTCTGAACACAATCAGTTCACAAAGTGTGCATTCCTCGGAAAAGGAATAGAGAACAAATAAGTAAGGAAGAGGTAGATGAGGCAGGTGTTGTCAAACAAAAAAGCCCCAGAGATTCCCATAGCTGTGTCCACCTCCAAACCACTGGCGATTAGCAGGACAAACTCACGTGGAGTGGGAGAGGTACCAGAAAGCCAGGACTGAGCAAACATGACACAAGCCTTTCATTATCAGATGCACTGCCTGCCACGGGTTCTCCTTAAGAGAAGGAAGGAATTAAAGTCTAAAGAACACATGATCCCCCAGGGTCTGTGAGCATGGTTAAAAGAACTGAGAGACCATCACTGCTGACCTGACAGGCAGCTGGCAAGCAGGGGGGGACAAGCTGAGGCATGGTGACATGTGAGAGAACTGCCAGAGCAGAGCCCCTCCTTTGCTCAGCACTGGGGTGACTGCTGCTGGTGAGGAACCTGCCCGTCAGGGGCTCTCATTTCACTGAATAAGTGATGGAGAAGAGTAAGGAAAAAGCAGCAAGGAAGTCCCCTGTCCGGGCAGAGCAGTCAGCCAATGTCCTAGGATTCATTTAGACTAAAACAGGAGGGATGACCTCACTCATTGTAAGAGGACAGCATCACATCTTGTTCCCAAGAAAAACTCAGACACCACTGCCAAAGGCAGCTTTAGGAAAGCATCCCCAGCTCTGCAGACAGTTTAGCCTGAGGACATGTCCCTGCCAGCTGGCAGAAGCAGGCTGTGCCCCTGAGTCAGGGCAGAGGGATGCTCTCTGAGGCAGCCAGACACATGGGGCCCTGCACTTTGCAGAGCCAAAGGGATCATGGCAGCCCCAGTGCAAGACACAAGGAAAACACAGGCAGAAAGAAATAAAAAGAAACTGCCAACACCACCATCCCATGGAAGCGGAGAGAAACCCACGTGGCATTATGCAACATCTATCTGGGAAGTGACACTCATCATTGATAAAAATTATGCAAAGGGATCCCGTGGCTGGAGGTTACAAGGAAAACACAGCTCAGCTGTCAGTCTCACCCTGCAGTGAGCTGTCACTGACCCTTGCATTGGCTGTTCTGTGAACAACTCAGCCTCCAAAGTGGAATTCCTAAACCAGTCACCACTGATAGATTTTTCATTCAAACTCCTGAATGCCCCTTCCCCCCTCAAAGGGTCCAATGGCATGTCCTGCACCAAGACTCACAACCCAGGACAGGATTTTTCCATGCTCCAGGATCAAAGATAGACCTTTTCTCCCTGCAGCTTGAGTGACTGGATGCAGGGGTCTCTTCTCAGCCAGATGTCCTGACCTGCTACTTTCCCCGTGCCATTTGGCACAGATGGTGGCTCCCAACTGTTGCCTCTGCAGAGCCCTTGGCTCGCCCACGGGAGAGCAGCCTGAGGGCTTCAGAAAGTCTGACTGTGAGAAGAGATTGCAGCTCGGAGCTTGCAGCCACCTCCTGCACCCAGACGGCAGATTGCATAAGCCCCATTTCCAGGAAAAGAAGCTAAAAATAAAGAATTATCTAAACTTACATAGCTTGGAGTTACCTCATAGCAGTTGCTTCTGTCTTCTCTACTTTTTGCCCTCTGTGAGACCTTCTGGCAGAGTTTCACGTGTTAATTATGCCTCGTGTCAATAGATTGCTCTCTAGTGCAGTTTTCTCGCTTTAAAATGGTTTTAACCACGTAGATGTGCCTTTCTTCTTCTTCCTGAAAGGGTAAATAATCAATATTGAATGTTTATTTTTAAGCTCACTTCATCTATTTGCCCCATTCTTTCCAAACTTTCATCTCCCAGTCACCAAATGCTTTCATCACCTGGCTCTAAGTCTTCTGTGTCGGCTCCATCCATCTGTGTGTCAAAATGATCAGAGCCGATTGTGGCAACCAGAGCTCACCCTTCTGGTGTCTGCAACAACATCATGGCATTTGCAGAATTAGTTTCTGTCCCATCCTTCGTGTGCTCCAATATTCTGCTTAATCCTTGGACGTGTAGCACAGACGATCCATTCTAGAAAACAAAGTTCAGTCTGATTTGCTAAAGAAAATGGTATTTATGGGACCTGAATGTCACTGGAGAGTAATGGAACAGAGACTTGTAAGTGATGTGAGCCAAATACACAGGGCTTGAGTATCTTTAAAATCTGGCTGTAAACTCAAAGCCATTACCACAGCCTTTTTCTTCTTCAAGCAGCTGCAGTTCATTTTATCTTAGAAACAGAAACAAGTTAATGTCATCTGCTAGCCTGTTGCTCCACCAACTAACCCTGTCTTCTCCAACCCTGATTAATGTAAATAATGTTGGATTTTTCAGCCACACGCCTCTCACTGACCTCCCCTCTCCAGATCCTCAGGCATCCCACAAGTTACAACATACCTGCAGTACACAGTCATAGAATTGTTTAGGTTGGAAAAGACCTTTAAGATCATTAAGTCCACTCAGGTCACCACTGCCCCATGTCCCTCAGCACCACATCTCCATGGCTTTGAAACCCCTCCAGGGATCACGGGGACTCCACCCCTGCTCTGGGCAGCCTGGGACAACCCTGGAGGGGAAGAAATAATTCCTCTGCTCCAACCTAAACTCCCTGGCACAATAGCAGCCCCCTCAACCATGGCTTTGACCCCAAGGGAGCTTGTCCTGGAGCTCTCCTGCCAGGATGGAAGTGCATGTCCACTGGGTTCTGCACCCTGAGTGCCCTATGTGTGGGGACCAGCTCCTGCTGGGTCCCCATTAGCAGCTCCAGCAAAGGGGTCCTGGCCGGGAGATTACCCAGCTCACCCACTGGCCCCACCAAGAGCCTGGGGGGACTGGGAGGGTCCCACACAGGTAAGTGCCACCAGCTCCACCATCATATCGGGGCAGGGCTCCAGGAGGGAGTAGAGACGGCTCAGAAGGAGCGTTGGGAAAACTCCGGTGAACGAGGCGCTCCAGCATTCAGCTCGGCAGCAGAAAGGAGTTTCTTTATTGTGCGGGACACAGCTCCACCTACCGTGCATCCCGTACCCATCCATGCCGGCTAACAGCCTACAACATTATGCAGATTTATTCTATTTCCGGGAACTAATTATCCTATAGGCATGCGGAACTCATTATCCTATAGGCATGTGGAACTCATTATCCTTTACATATGCGGCCTGAAGCTCCGAGGGGTTTCCTTGGTGGTCACAGAATCATAGAATGTGTTGGGTTGGGAGGGACCTCCAAAGGGCATCCAGTCCAACCTCCTGCACTCAGCAGGGACATCTCTAATTAGCTCAGACTGCTCAGAGCCTCCTCAAGCCTGGCCTGGGATGTCTCCAGGGATGGGTCTCCACCACTTCCCTGAGCAACCTATTCTAGTGATCACACTCAGATTAAAGAACTTTTTCTTAATATCTAAGTGGTTCTTGGGGAGGGGTCTCCTAATGTCTTTTGAGGCTCCCTTCCACACAAGGTGTATCTCCATCCATCTCTGATTGTGGGATCGTTCTTAGCCTGGTACCTCTCCTGCAGGATGCCAGCCACAGCTGATGTCCTGACTGTGCTCTTCCCGGGATACGGGAGCATCCCCCAGCCCCAAACCTGTCTGGATGCTGTGTGACCTGCTCTACTGTAGTCCTGCTCTGCCAGGGGGTTGGACTCGATATCTTCAGAGGCCCTTCCCAACACCTCACATTCTGTGATTCTTTTACCGTAGAGGCACCGGGGATTTGTTTTGAGCACAGAAAGAATTATTTGCCTGTTTCTGTCATACTGTGGTCTCCAAGAGACCCAGAGATGAAGCCAAGTGCAGTTTATTCTGGGGGATTAGGAAGGGAAAAGGACAAGGCAGAATTACAGCTCCCCGGCAAACACACCCGCGCCAGCCAAGCTCCGGTCTGCAAGAGCCGCCACGGGAAAAACCGCGGGCACTGCCGAGCGTGGCCTCTCAGCGCTGGGTGGGGGTCCGGCGGAGGAAGCGGCAATAAGGACAGGGGACCGCGCCCCGAGCTCCCAACCCGAGCGGCGCCGCCATGGCCGCCCCAAGCCCGGCTGGCCCGGTTTCCCCCGACCCGTTCCGCTCCTCCGCGGCCACGGCAACGACGTCACTCGCCCGCGACGCTCCCGGGCGCTCTCCCAGTGACACTGCCGGGGGAGATGGGGCTGGTATGATAGTGTCGCTGATACCGGCGCTTGGAACCTGCTAGGGTTTTTTTTTTTCCTTCCTTTTGTTTGTTTGGTTTGGTTTCTGGGTTGTTTCGCCAGACACCAAGCGCACTGTCTGCGCCGTGCTTTGCACACACACGTGTGCAGGGGGCTCTGGGGGGAGCAAAAAGGCTGCAAATGGTATTTTCCCAGGTGCCCCGTCTTTGGCGCTGCCTCCTCAGCCCAGCCCCTTGTGGATTGAAATTTTCCTCCGAGTGGAGAAATCATCCCAGTTAGATCCCCTTGAGGAAGCTGAGGCTGCTTCCGTCTATTTCAGGTCCCTAGAAGAGTAGGTCAGAAAACACCAGGGGGTATCTTGAGCAGTCTTGGGATGGTTTTTGGAGAAAAGAGGTTGCTCCAAATGGGAAAAGTCGTCCTAGGTATCTGCCCTGGAGTACTCTGGGTGTACTTCCCTGTGCTTCAGGTCCCTAAAATGGGTGTCACAGGGCAGTGGCAGATGCCTGAAGGAATCCTTGAATGGTGCCAGATGCCTCCAAGTGCAAAAAGTCATGTATAACACCCTGGGTCTCAAAACTGTGTCCATGCCCTGGGGCATATGGCATCCCTAGACCAAAGACTCGGCACAGCCCCAGGCTTGGGCAGAACCATGGGCACAGGACATGGGGCAGTGCCACCGGTCACTGCCACCACCGTGGGGAAAGGGACAGGGACATGGAACGGAGCCAGAATCCTTTAAAAACTTGTCCTTTATTAGACTGTCGGAAGCGAGTCCCTCTGTATAGGGCGTCCCACCCAGTTATAGCAAAGTGAGTAACATGAAGGGACTAAGCCCCTCCTGCCCGCGGCCCCCCCAAGCTGAGGGGAGCACGGGGACCAGGGGTGGGGGGACCCCAAGCCAATGGGGACATTCCTCCCCGTGCAGCCCCCGCTGCTGCCGGGACCCTCTTCCCTCCCTCCCTCCCTCCCTCCAATGTGAGGTGCCCCTCATCCTGAACCCCCTCCCCGGGGTCAGCTCCGGGGCTGGGAGGAGGGGTGTGACAGCCCAAGACCCCCCCTCCCCCAAATCCCTCAGGGAGCGATAGCACCAAGGGGGACAGCTGCTCCCCGCAGTTTATTCCGCGCTCCCTGCCGGGACCGAGAGGCTGGGGAGGGGAAGGGGACGGACGAGGCCTTGCCGGAGGTGCGGGGTCCCTCCTGGGAACGTGGGGGGCCGGAGATGGCCCCAAGGATTGGGGAGGGGGTCCGGGGTTTTGGGGAGAGGAGATGTCTCAGCCTTGCTCGGGATTTACATTCTGGACCATGCAGTAGCACCAAAGTTCATGAGGTCACGGGTGATGATGAGCGGTTACTTCCGCTTCCTCCCGCAGTACTTCCCTTGTGCGCAGCCCACGCCGCCTGCAAGGGGGGGAATGCACAGGGTGAGCCCCCCTCCCTGAACCCCCAAACCCTGGGTGAGGGTGCTGGGAGAAGGGCAGGGGTGGCGCCACAGCCAGCCCCAGCAGGGTTGGGGGTCACCCGGTGTCAGGACTCACCTCTAAAGCCCAAGGCACCGAGAGCTCCTCCGTAGGTCTTGGGGGGTTTCCCTACAGGGGGGAAGCAGAGTGGGGTGAGCGAGACCCCCCCACTGCTCAGCCATGGGGTGCAAGGGGGTTATGCACCCCCACACCACCCCAAAAAATGCCTTGCTCGGGGGATGGACACTCACCACCGAATCCCAGCTGACCGGCGACTCCACCTGAAAGGAGAGTGAAACCCTCAGCACCCCCTGGGCACCCAGATTGCTCTGCCCCACACGCCCCAGCCGAGCACCCCCTGGCTCAGTCCAGCCCCGGGGTCCCTCCCCAGGCTGTGGCCGTGTCCCTGTGTTCTGTGAGCTCTGTGTGTCCCAATGAGCCAGCAAAGCATGGAGATGTGCACCAAGTGTGTGCCAAGGCTGAGCTGGAGATGGTACCTGGAAATATCGGTGATACGCCAAAGCCGGGAACTCCAGCCCCTGGGGAAGAAGCAGTAGCCAGTGACAGCCTGTGACAGCAGTGCCACCCCAACCCTCCCTAGCTAGGGACACCCTGGCTGGGGACTTTTGCTCACTGCAGGGATGGGAGCTGCTGCAAAAGCTTCTGTCCCCACCACGGCACCTGTCTGGCTTCAGGGTGCTCTGCCAGGCAGTGGCATGCCCAGCGGGGGTCAGCAGGGTGGGCACAGCAAGCGGGGACAAGTGAGGCATGGTAGGGACCACACTCCCACCTCAGCCCCGAACTGTGGCACTCACCTGGCTGCAGCCCCCCAACACCAAAACCTGCGGGATAGAAGAGCACCAGTGAGGGTGGGAAGTGCGGGGATGGGGATGGAGACAGGGATGGGGATCATGCTTCCAGCCTCCCCCCAGCTAGAGCAACCCTTGTTCCTTACCTGGCTTGGGAGGTTTCCCAGCAGCTCCTGGAAGCAAGGCCCCTGTTTCAAAGAGGGGTGTCAGTGCAGCCTCCCCCTAGGACTTGCTGCCCCCAGGGGCCAGCAGCCAGACCCTGCTCTGAGCCCCCCGGGCAGGGACCTACATCTTTATGTGTTGGGGACATGGCACAATACTGTCCCCTGTCCCCATGGCATGGGCCACACTTGCTGTGGCCCTCGGTACCTGCTCGGCGATGGAATTTCTTTCCGCTCACGCCCCGGGAACAGAGCAGGCGACAGGCACGAGATGGGGCACAGGACACGGTGACAGTGTGGGGTGGAACCACAACCGTGGGACCAGGAGGGGACAAAAGTGACCCTGCATCCCATACACCCACTGTCCTTTTTGTCACTCTGCCAGCATGTTGCTGCCACTCCACTCCCTGCACCCCAGCCCTGAGGAGCCCCAATGACAAGGGCCAGCATCACTCACCAGCACCAAGGCCACCAACTCCAAGGCCACCAACTCCAAGGCCACCTACAATGGGAACCCTGGGTGAGTGCCAAGGGGCACGGGCCATGGGGCAGTGTCTGATCTGCTCCTCACCCAGACCCATGTGTGACCATTCTTCCTTGGGCAGTTTCACTCCCCCCATGCCCTGTGAACACACCCCTTCATTCTTGGAAAGCATCCCAAGATGGGATGGTCTTGGCACATACCTGGGATGCCACCAACTCCTGGGATGCCGCCAACTCCTGGGACTCCAGCCCCGGGAACACCTGCCAGAGAGAAAACCATTAACCCCTGTCCCCCTGCAGCCCAGCACCCACAGCTCAGGGCACCCCCAGCCCATGCTCAACCCACTGTGGTTACTGTGACACCCATCCTGGGTATCCTCAGCACCCAGAGCAAGAAGACCCAGAGGGGGCTCATCCCCTGCATGATACATTGCTGCAGGCAATGCAGAGAAGGAGAAAAATGTCCCTGGTGTGTCCAGGGGAGGGGCCACAGGTGGTATTTTACACCCATGGGTGACACAAAGCAAGGCCAGCACCCTGATAGCCACATGAAGAGGGTGCCTGATGATATTCAGAGGTGGACCTGGGCAGGGCGGGTGGCAGAGATACGTACCGAATTTGGGAGGTTTAGCACCAGGCTGCACCCCTACTTGTGGGATGCCTGCAAAGCAAATGGAGACACTGTGATTAGGAGGGTCACCCCTGTACAGCCCCCATGTGCCACCATCCCACCTGCATCCCACCCATGTGCCACCCCTCCACGTGGCTTGGTGGCTTTTTGCATCCCCAGCCACTGCTGTCCCCAAGCGGGTCCCCGATGGGGGTGTGACAAAACACATACCTGCCCCAGGGAGGATGCCAGTACCGGGTACCCCCACACCCGGTACCAACCCGGGCACGACACCAACACCAGGCGCCACTCCTGGCACTCCGCCGACGCCGGGCACTGCGCCTGGCACCCCTCCGACCCCAGCACCTGCAGAGAGAGGGGTGAGGCAGCATGGGGGTGATCCCTGGGTGATCCCCATACTCCCAAGAGATGGTGTGCCCACTGTGGGGCCACCCAGCTCCCTCTGGATCAGTCTGTGCCCCGCAAGGTTTCATGAGGAGGCTCAAATGCCCACAGGGTGGGCAGGGATGCCACTTCTCCAGCTGACTCACCAAATTTGGCTGCCTTCGCTGCTGCTTTTGCTGCTGCAGCTGGACCTCCGACCCCTGAGTGGAAACAGCAAAAGGGGGTCAGTGTCCTCAGGGGGGTCCTCTCCAGTCACTGGACAGAGCCCATCCCTCCCACCTTGTCTGCATCCCCCAAGGGATGGCCAGAAGTTGATGGAGACCATTGAGGTCACCCTCACACCCCTCCTGGCACCAGGCCTGCCCCCAACAACAGCCAGGCTGCCACCACCACCCGCCTTCCTCCTCCTCACCTGGGACACCTCCAACACCGGGAGCCAGGCCGCCCACTCCAGGAGCCAGGCCACCTACACCAGGAGCCAGGCCACCCACACCAGGAGCTAGACCACCTACACCAGGAGCCAGGCCACCCACGCCAGGAGCCAGGCCACCTGCTCCTGCAAGGAGAGAGGGAAGGACTGGGGCTTCAGCTCATGAACAGAGATGGTAGAAGTAGGTGTCTGGAAAGGCATGGGCATGCTGGGGTGAGCAGGTGGATGGTAGGATGACTGGATGGATGGGTTGAGATGCAGATGGGTAGACAGATGAGTGAACAGATGGAATGTGGTGTCAGGCTGGTGAAGGTGTGTGGCTGGTGAAGCTATGACCTTCCATGCAGACCAGCTCTTCGGAGAGCACCCCGTGAACCAGCCAGGACCTCATACCATGTACAGCCCTATGGAGATCTCATCCCTCACCCTGACCACAGGGACCCTGTGCAGTGTTGGGAAGCAGGCTTTTGGGTGGGGGGATGGCAAGAGACAGCACATGGGATAACCCTGGAGAGACCCCAGCTTACCGTACTTGGCTGCTTTGGCGGCTGCTTTGGCAGCAGCGGCTGCTGCTGGACCTCCTGGGGGAGAGGGAGAGCATGAGGGGCAGCAGTGGATTGTGGTGGGCACAGTGGCACCACTCAGCAACCAAGCATGCCTTAGACACCATCTCACCTGGTATGACTCCAACCCCACCGGGCACCAGACCAGGAATGCCAACTCCGGGCACGCCGACGCCGGGCAAACCAACTCCAGGCAAACCAACTCCAGGCAAACCAACTCCAGGCACTCTCCCTGCTCCTGAAGAGAGGTTCAGAGATGTGGCTGAGCAGGCAGGCTCTGCAGGTAGGGGTTCTGCTGGCCCCTCACCATCCACAGGGTCAGGTGTGCCCCCCCACCCTGCCCATTTGCAAGCACCCCTTCTCCATCCCCCCTCCCTGGGCATGGATGGTGGTGACTCACCAAATGCAGCGGCTTTCGCTGCAGCTTTTGCTGCAGCTGCTGCAGCTGCTGGGCCACCCACTGTGGGGACAGAATGGAGAGAGTCAGGGAACCAGTGAAGCCAGCACCACTCCTTTGGCTCATGCCAGCCCAGCCACTCACCTCCGACGCCGGGCACCACACCAGGGACACCACCAACACCAGGAACACCACCCACGCCGGGCACACCAGGGACACCTCCAACACCAGGAACTCCAGGAACACCAGGAACACCACCAATGCCAGGAACACCGACACCAGCTCCTGCAGGTGACAAGAGGGAAGAAGTTCAGTCTCTTTGCTGTTACAGTGGAAAGCCTGTAGGAACCTCAGGCAGGGAAAAGGTCCTGCCCTGGGGATGAAGCTGATCCCAGACACAGCAGCTGGGAGCTGGTCTGGGAGCATCCCATCCCATCCC
>JAOEGS010102589.1:0-12562 GCA_025447755.1 Corythornis vintsioides
TGGAGACATTCCAGCCCCCCCTGGATCTGTTCCTGGGTGACTTGGTCTGGGTGCCCCTGCTCTGGCAGGGGGGTTGGTCTAGATGATCTTCTAGCTCCCTTCCAACCCCTAGTATCTATGAATCTATGAATACCCTCCCCCGTGGCTGCCAGGATCTCATCATTAAACCTGATGATTCCCATCACTCTGCCTCTAAACTTGCAAACAAAATTTGTTAACCAGTGTGAACATCACAGGGTTTAAAATATTCATTCTTTCATGTTGGCAAAATTAATAAGGATGAAAAAAAAATAGCCTATTTAAAGAGGTGGGGCTATGTTAGATTTAAATGACAGCAATATCAATAACAAAAATTGCATTAAATTTGTGCAGCCAGACCTTTGCAATAAGCTATGACCAGAAAGCTGTATCTGACTGCACTTAAACAGTGGAGATTTTAACACAGACATTGGAGCACCAACATTTCCCACGGGAATTACATTTCCTTCATATTTCTGTTTATAAAAACCAGGCTATCAAGCTGAGACTATATCCTCCCTCAATAATAGACAGTGCCTAATTATTTCTCTAGAAGAAACAATCAGCAGAAAAGATTCACTTGTTTGGGGTTTTTTTCCCCTAAATACAATATGCTCTTTAAAAGTTCAGTGATGCCAAATCCTTTCCCTTTCCTTTTTCTCTAGTTTCCAACACATGGTTGAGCATTTTTTTGTCTGGGTAATGTTATGGACAGAATTATTTCTGATAGTGCTAAATGCTGTCATCTGTCAGACTAGTAGGGTTGTGAGCACCAGAAACATCACCACTAAATTACACTCTACACTTGCCTTTCAACTGCAAGGGTCACTGACCCCACTGTGTGTTCTCAATATTCTTGCTATTTTAACATTCTTCTCAGTTATTTCATGTCTCTGAGAGCATCAGACTCTGCTGTGCTGCTGTGTTAAGTAAGCAGAGGGGATAATGGTCCTAAACACTTAATAACACTGAGTAAAAAAGTGACCATGTGTTTATGCATCAATGCATATTTAATATTCATAATTCATATTTAATATTAAAATAAAATCAATTACCCTATTAATTTTATTGTAACGGAAAGAAAAGTCAGAGCCATTAGGCACCAGTGAGAGAGCTCTGTTGATACTCTGATAGTTCCACTTGTACTCATTCATTAGCTTTCAGCTTTCTAGAGAAGAGCTGAATGACATTCATGTTTCCCCCTCTCATCTTTTTGCTGCTAACGTGCAGGAGCGAGGGTTCTGGTGCACATGGCTTGCGTGGCAGAAGAGATAAGAGCCGGCAGATAAAGTTCCGAGCGTCAGTGTGATGAGGCTGAGTGTGTCCTCCATTGGAGTGAGGGACTTATCAAGGACAGGGAGGTGGGCAGAGCACAGCTGGCTCTCCAGATAATGCCCCTAACCTTAGGGGACCTTTCCAAAGACATTGCTAACGTGTCAGGGATTATTTCTTCCTCGTGTGCACTTCAGTTTTTATCGTGACGGAGAGGCCGTGGTATCAGGGTTGGACATGCCCTGCTCTTTAGGACTGGTACAAAAAGGAAGAGGCTAGAAGGGTCCAGCTAGAGCAGACCTCTGATATCAGTTCTTCCCACTGCAAGTCAGTCAGAGACTGCTCCAGTTCCTGTGACCACAATCTGCTGGAATAGGCCCTGAAGAACCAAACCTCAGGCTGGTGCTGCAGTGCTACCCCTTATCTCTCTCCTTTTCTCTCTGGAGAGCCTGCAGATTGGAGCTCTCTCTGCTCTGCCAACAGTGATGCTAGAAGGCAGGATGCCCCCTGCCCCCAGGAATGCTGGTGGTCATTAGGAGCTGCTTTGTGTGGATACTGAGCTGCAAAATAGCCCAAACCACTGTCCTGTCCAGCAGTCAAACAACACCCAGCTCAGCACTGGCTCACAACCAGCTACCAGTGCAGCTCTGAGCACCTGGTTCTTGATTCAGTGACTGACCTGCTCTTGGGGCATCATGATGGGAGACAGGTCTTGCTACAAAGATGATACCAACATCTGTGGCTGTATTTGAGACAAGAATCACTTCAGGAGAAGGGAGATCTTCCCTTTGCAAAGCAACTGTGTTTTAAGTCAGCTTGACCACGTGCTTTTCAAGGGTGAATGCACACTGGCCTGTTTCCATGGCATAGCAGTGCCCATCATGCCAGTGACTGAAAGCCTAGGAGTTGACAACAGGGAAGTTTGCAACATGAAATTGCTCACACCTCAATGTCTGGGGGTTTCTTACACCAAAAGTTGCTGCACCATATTTTACTTCCTCTCCTGAAATCACCCTGCTGTGTGCCTTTGGCATACACAGGGCCATACAGACTTTAGAAAAGAATTGTACACAAGTCTGGGGGAAAAAAAAAATAAATAAACCCAGACCACTTTTTCCTTTTAGAGACTTCTGGATCATTTCTGCATGGTGAACAGTATGAGTTGGAAGCCTCATTAGTTTCATTATTGGCCCTACTGGTTTTATGCATTTTAAACTCCAGAGTGGGTGCTAAAAAGGAGCTTTTGAGAAGCCTGTGCAGTTTTCTCCAGTGCTGGAGCTGGAAGTGTGTCTGATACCTCAAGGAAGCCTGGTGTCTTTCTTTTGACTTGGTCTGTGTAGCATGATAGTCATTTGGGACTAGTGAAAAGGAAAATTCTTTTTAAAAAATCCTTTGGTCTCATCTAGTTAACTACCTACCCTTTTATTAGTAGTATTAGTCTTTATTTCTTTTGTTCTTTCTTGTAGGGGAAATCCTGGTATCTTCTCTGCCCTTTTCCTGGGAAGAGAGAGTGGGATCTGCAGGGAAAAAAAAAAATTCCTACCTGGTTTCCCATGTAATTTCTGATTTGTTACCTTTCCCTCTACACTTACATTTTTGCACCACTGGATTTTTGATTTTTACTTGCATTTCTTAGTCTGCTTACAGCACATTTGCTGTATACTCACAACTTCTACCCTAAATTTCAGGGGAAAAAAAACCCAAAACAACAGTTATGACTGTTGTTTTCTAGCCTGAGTCTTCAGTGAAGCACAGAGTAAGAGTCACAGCACATACACACACCTTGGTCCACCCTGTGCAGCAGAGCCTGCAACTCAGCGCTGAGAAAAGCTCTCTCTGCTCTCCCACCACTTGGCATGTCAGAGAGCAGAGGCTGTCCCCAGTTTAGCAGAGAACTACACTCAGCCACCATTCAAGACCCTCTTTTAGCTCAGTCCAAGGAGAGCTGCCCCTTGGTGGTCTGTAAAATGGGGTTTATTCTGATTTATCCATAGCCACTTGGCTGTTCCCCTTCTTAGCAGGGTCCAAGTGTGCAGGATGGGAAGGATTTCATATGCTGCTAGGTGTATCTCCAAGTGCAGCTGCCAGCAACCAGGGTGAACTCTAGCCTAGCTTCACAGACCCATGAATCTCCTGAGCAAAAGGCTGAACAGAGGTGGAGTACAAAGGGGCAAGCTGTCAACCTTTAAGGAACAGGAATTGTTTGGCAGAAGCTTCAGGAGTTTGCACAAAACTGATGGTGATCCCACATCAAGAGCTCATCTACTAGATATGGCAGATGCCTTCAGTGCAGGAAATTAAAGAGTTTCCTTTCATCTGCATCCAAGGATCTCTGCTCATTGCCTGCCTGTGCACTGGAGAAACGTGGAAGTTGCTAAATGTCTGGGTATCAGCAAAACAATGAACATCTTCAGCTGAAGTAACACACACCATTTTCCACCAGCAGCAGTGAGAAAGGTGCAGAATGCCCAGCTGGTTAGGAAGGATGTGCCATGAACTATCAACCCTGCACAGATGTGCTGGGTCATGTTCCCTTGAGACACAGCTTCAGATCAGAAGAGTCCAGAAGATGCTGCAGATGCTGCAGGCCAGGAGGTGCCTTGCCCCATGAGGAAGGCACCTGGAGTCTGGGTCAGCTTCAGGATTTGATCAAGCTGAGAATTCCCCAAAGATCATCAGCTGCAGCCCTTCAGAAACAGTCTTCAACAGAGCAGCTTGTCTGGAGCTCCTCAGGACAGCACGGAGCTGGCTGCTGGCAAGGCTTGGCTTTGTTGCCTGCTAAACCCCAGTTGTGAAATTCAGCTGCAATTTGTTTACAGCAATTCCACTAAATTGAAACAAATCACCACTGAACAGAGCAAGAGATCATTAGGCAGAACAAAAAACCACAGACTGGAACAGCAATCAAAGGCACCACTTTTGCAGGGATTATTCTCTGTTGTGATTACACTAACATGAGAGATGTTATGCTACAGTGCTGACAAGCAGGTAGAAGTTTCCACGGTGCTGAACTGCCAAATCCTGGTGGTGTCAGGTTGCTAAAGGTGCCTATGAAATATTCTTTTATAGCCACCAAACTCTTAATCACTCAGTGATGAAATCCTTGAGACATTCATCTCAGCTAAATGGAAGGTGTTTCTGATCCTCCTGTCAGTGTTCCTAATTTCAATTGCTTGCATACAAACCCACGAGAAGAAGAACCTGATAACTGCAGGAAATGTGTGTGGGCAGGTGGGGAATATCCAGTGTAAGCAGAGGGGGAGGACTGGAGGAAGGAGGCCACGAGTGCTGTGAAAGAGAAGCATCATTCTCAGAGCTGCTGAGTGCTCTCATGGGCAGGGTGAAAGCCCAGAAATGAGGAATGCAAGATGCTCAGAGAAACCAGCAGTGAACAGGGGCTGAAAAGCTCATTCTTACCTTGCAGGGTAGGATTTGGACTCAAACCCCAAACCTGGACCCCACAGTTGCAATATTTATTCAAGGTACTCACACAGTGGGTGGAGACTGTGGCATGAGAATACAGAACAAGACAGCAGGGGGTTTGGGGTGAAAAATGTCTATTTTTTTTCTGAATGAAAAGGCCATTTCTGCCTCTAAGCTCTTTCTACCCTTTTCAGCAGCTACAAATACAGCCTCATCATCTACAGTTGATACTCAGAGGTGTCAAATCCAGCCACTCGCAGGTGCACTTTTCATCTTATGAACATTTGTGTGTCTCTCCTCACCCAGCGTGTGCAGAGTGTCAAATGCAAGACCCTTCAATCTGTAGAAGATGAAGTGAAAAAAAATCAACCAAAGAAACCAAGAGCAAAGGCAATATTTAGAAAATACTGAGGAAAATAATGAAAAATACAAAATACTTACAAGATAACTACATTCCCAGTTATGGAGTGTGGGTAGCATGGTTGATGCTGCACATCCAGCTGTTCTGGTTTAATCCTTCTGTCTTCTTACAGCTTTAATGTCTTTCATTTGTGTTTGCCTGGACACCAACCAGGTTTTCTGATAGGTGTGGTAGTCCCTCTATCACCAGACAAAATGCTAATGCCACTGTGTTATCTACTTCAAATGGGAAAGCAAGGGAAAACTGATGAAAAAGATCCTACTTCTAGGAAAAAAATGCATCAAAAACTTGTTCTCTGCAAGATTTTGACCCAAATCTGAGTGCAGATTTTGCAGATTTTCACCATTTGCTTTGTGTCTTCATCGATTCTGGCAGATTTTGGAGCAGCCTTTCTTTCAGGATATAGTCAAGTCTATGTGGAAAACAACTCAACTGAACCCTGAGCTAACACCCAGCACGTGGTTTATTCAGCAGAGGAAGATGATGGTGTGAAGAACAGTCCACAGTGCTTTTCTTCAACACAACCTCACAATAAAAAGAAGTTTTGTGCAAAACGTGATGGCATTGGTAAGGTATTTTTAAATCATGCTCTTAATTTCATGCAAAAAATTACTAGTGCTTGCACGTTTTCAAAGGAATATTGAGATTTTAAATAAAAAAAAAATAAAATTTCTCTGGGAGAAGTCAACAGATTTTCTACACATAGATCACACAAAGAAGGGAAAGTCACTTGGAACCATGCAGAAGAGAAATACCACTGAGGCTGCAAAATGAGTTTCAGTTCCCTGTGAGCACAACTTGACATTCCAGAGAGGGCATGTTCATGAAGGCCTGAGCCTCCTGCAACTTCATAATACACCTATTAACTTGCAACACAGAACCTGAGGATTCTTCCTGGAATTAACAGGACTGAACTTCATGGAGTTTTCAAATCACCCTGAGCTTGGTGTGTTCAAGGAAACAAGTTACCAAAAGGAAATAGAATTTTTTTTGCTGTAAGAAATAGAATTTTCCTTGTATGTTCTGTCAAGTTCTCAGCAGTATTTTAAAGTACTGGTTTAGCTGGGGAGTGTGATGGCAACTTTATGCTCCAAAGACAGCTCTTGATCTCTCAGGATTATAAAGAAGGCAAATAATGTTGTGCATAATAGCAACATAATTTCTCAAATAATTTGCTTACATAAATGTGTCAAGGACTGACTTTGGAGAGCTTCAAAGAGAAACCATTTCCAGGAGTCAGTCCTTTTCTTTCTTTTGAGTTTTTCTTAAATGAAATGCTCTGCATTTCTCTTTCAACACTCTATGATTAGCCTCAGAAATCACTTAAGCCTGGATTCTTCATATTCACTGAGCAAAACCTTGATACAAACAAACCCTGACTGCAAACCCACTCCAAGGTAATTAACAGTGCTAGCCTAATTGACCCGGCTAGTGTCTGACATACAACTCTAACAGGCAAGTTTCTGCTCTCACTGACACCTTCCTATTGCTGAAACTTGTAGGCTGGAAACTCAGCAGTCAGCACTGGTCTAAGGTAAATGAAATTAAAAGCAATTTGTAGCAACTGTTGTGCTGAGGCCATTTGTCTGGAGCAGCCAATGGTCACGGGCTTGCTTTAGATTTTGGACAGATAGGAAACTCACTCAGATTCTCAGACCATCCAGGTGTCTGAAGCTCCAAGAGACAAGTATCTTCCTGGCAGATCAGAGAGATGGCAGTGAACACTCTGTAGGTGTTTTCATGAATGAGCATGTCTAGGGAGGGCAGAATCTCCTCCAGATTCCCCAGAGCATCTGAATAATCCTGCAAGGAAGCAGTGCCTCTAATCCTGCAGTGCATGAGTCAGCAATGCAGTGTGTGGGAGAGCTGCTCTCTGTTACAGCTCACCATACAAACCCCATCATTTGCAGACAAAAAAAAGTTTGCAGCTTTCCAAGTGCAAACTTCTATAGAGTTTTTATAAGCTCTACTGTAGCTATGAACGTGGCATTATAACTTCTGCTGTGTTTTGGGGGTGGAAAAGGGAAATAGCATTTACTACAGCTGCTCTCTACTGCTAGGGCAGAAAAATAAATGAGTTTTCAGACTTGAATTCTGCCAGGTTCCAGAGCTTTCCTCGACTGTCTGCAATAAACACCACCAGGGAGAGCATGGCCATGTTCAGGAGAACAGCAGCATGGGTGGAACAGATCCTCCTGGGCTTCTCTCTGGAGCTCTGAGCATGCACAGTCAGGGGTGTCTGTGCCAAGTGTGTTTTACCCACAGATGATTGAACTCTCTTCTCATTTCTTTTAAAGTGGATTTTAATTCAATTTGTAAAGCTTTCTTCTCTGTAAAAGCAGGCTCTTGGATTTTGAAGAGATGTCCATCCACGTGGATGTGTCTGCTCAGGGATTCTAGGAAGCAATAGCTGCCAACACTTGACAATTCATTTGTGTTAGAGCCTAATAACAGTTTTCAAAGTGTTCTTTCCTTTAGAGCTCTGTACAGCCCTTTCCAGCACTCTGTGCTGTGTTGGCAAAGTAAAGTGAGTAAAGGGGAGATCACTCAGTGAAAAGTGAAGGCAAGGAGCAGGACTTTGCCTGAAAGGTTCCCTGTGGAACCTTTGGCCTGCAATGGTGTGAGGGAGCTGGTCATGAGTGACCTGCTCAGCACATCAGCAGCATATCAGCTGCTGGGAGAGTTCAGGTTAGCTGCTGCTCCCAGAAGTCCCAGTGAAGAGGCTGTGATTTACTAGAGTTGCTTAAAGCTCAGTGTTCTGTGCACTGAATGTCATGTCTAATGGTGCTCCTGGTGCAGAACCTTGTTACTGACACGAGTGAGCCTTTGCTTTGCTCCAGCAGCTGGGGAATCACAGAGTTCTAGGAAGGTAAGACACTCTTGTGAGATAAATAATAACACATGATGTGGTTCCATGAATCTTTCTATCCATCAGCTATTGCCAAAGGCTGCTGACACAGAACTCAGAGCCCTGCCCTGTTCCCTGGGTCCATTTCTCATTCCAGAGCTGTGCACCCTTCCTGTTCTGAGCCTGAGACTCAACAGTCCTTCTCACATCTGGGAATCACATCTGCCAGCCAGTCTTGTGCTTCTGCCTTCCTGCTGTACAGTCACTGCCATTGCCACCTGGATGTAGATAGAAATCTCACCTGTAGAGAGCTTTTTTTTTTCTGTAAAAAGTTTTCATTTGAGCAAACGACAAGTGATCTCCTGTGGTACTATATCTTGGAAAAATTTCCTTCAGTCTGAAAAAGACAAGAAAAAATTAACTGGCACTTCAGCTTCTCTTTGTTGCTTTCATCATTCAAGTGCAACATTTGCCTTTGCCTTCTTTCAGAGTTGCCCAAATTCACAGCCACTCCTGCCCAACTGACAAGACCTGATCCATCAGAGAAGGCTTAGTGCAAGATGCACTGGTTGGTGGCAGTTGCAGTACCCTAGACCTTTCATGGCCAACACTTCAAGCCCTTGCAGAAGGAGGAGCTACATTTTCTCAGGGAGTACCCAACAGCAGGCTGGGCAGAGTTCTCTCAACTTCCATTTTTTCAGAGACCAATGAAATACACATTCAGAGGCAGGAAAGAAGAACAAGATGAGCTAGATGAACACTAAGTGGCTCTTGGGTAGAAGAAGAAAGCCTTAGGTTTCTGGTGGCACAGAGTAGTTCTTTTCAAATGTTTAACTTTGGGATTGGAAGAGAGCAGAAAGCGAGATTCTTCTCTTCTCCCAGTTGAGAATGCAAAGAAAGCAGTGAGCTGTGGTGCTGTGTTCACTCTTGTCATTTTTCTAGGGCACAATGAATATGCAACAAGCCCAGGAGGAGGGATACAGCTTCTGCAAGAGAGCCTGAAAACAGCCTTTGGTTTCCCAGCTCAGGGTAGCATCAGCTCCCGTTGTCTGTGAGCAGAAAATGTAGGCTCAAGCACCCCACAGCACAGGAATGAATGGATTCTAGGTGCACTTCTTCTGCATAATTACTCAGAAGAGCACTGCCAAGGTGAGGGTTTGTGAGAAGGGCTGGCAGAGGTGCCATTTGAAAAGCTTGTATCAAAGAGCAGATTTTTAATTGGGTTCTATGCAATTCTGCTCCAGTTTGCACAGTTACCCTCCTGGGGGCCCTGGCTAACATAAGGAACACCACATCTGTAATGTGCATTCATTCTGCTGCCTGGCAGGAGTGGAGGAGTATAAAACACTCGTGGAGTTGTGGAAGAAGGGGTGTTTGGGGAATGAGGACTTTTTGGGGACTTTTTTGGGGACTTTTTGGGGAATGAGGACAAAAATACTTTTGTATTTTTTTTTTTTTTAAGAGGCTTCTGATTTTCCTTAATTTCTTCTCCAGATGAAATTTACCACAGCAAATGCAGCCATTTTGGGGATGCTTGTAGGTTGAAAATGTGCTGACTGACTTGTTGCTTTGCCCTCTGCTCCTGCTCTTTCATTCTGTGGAGTTCTGACAGCTTTTGTTCCCTCAGAGGAAGGATTCTGGATTAGCAGGGGTGAGATGTTCTCATGGCACTATTCAGATAGTGATGATGATCAGATATGTCCTAACATGTTCTGACAGCTCACCAGGCCAGATGACACTCCATTCTTGACAACTGTGTCGACGTTTTTTCTGGAAGTACAGAATTTAAAGTCAAGAACACACATATTGAAGATAGATTAAGATTCAGGTGGCCTAATCTAAAAATTTAATTAAGAAATATTCCATCCTTTGACTATGTTTTTTACTTCTGCATGCAAAAACCCCACAAGTCCTAGAACCACATATAAAATAGTTTCTAATCTTGCCTCTTAAGTGCTCTGAGCACAGACAGATATGATCAGAGGCATTTTGAGTTTGTTTGTAGAATGTCCAAGGAGATCTATGCAGTGGATGGAACAAAAAGGTCATAATGATGTTATTCTGATGTAAGAATCAATTTGGGGTTCTAAGTGGATATTGGGGGGGAAATCTGATTCAAAGTCATTTTTACATTGTAAAAAACTCTGTTACAACGGAAATATTTACTCAACTGCTACTGCAGAATAAATAATACATGCCAGGGGAGCAATTAGTTGAGATAGCTAACATGCAAATTAACCTTCTCCATCCCTTCTGTATTAGAGGCATTCTTCAACGAAACTCATAATCGAAGTGGATTTAAAAAAAAAATAAATCCTTTTTTTCTGAAAGAAACCTTTTCTTTTTTTTTTTTTTTTTTTTTGTCTTGCAAATCTTGATTAATTGCTTGCCCTAAATTCATGCACATCTGTCAAGGATACTGGTCCTTATATCAGGCTGTGAACTTTCTTTAACCCAGCCCTTCCCATTGAGGAAAATACCTCTTTGAGCGGAGTTATAAAGCAGCTGACCTTTCCACCTCTCCATCCCTCATTCCTATGCAATTCTTCCAAGGTATCTCCATGACACAAGCCATCTTTATGGGTGAACTCAAGGAGCAGTTCGACTTAACTACCTCACAACAATGGCTTTTTTAAAACCCCTCAGCCTCTGAAAGGTGTTTTAGTGTGTGTGTGAAGTCAGAGGTTGCTGGGCACGGCTGCCTCTTGCAGTGAGGCCACTGGGATGGCAGGCAGCCATCCTCCCCTCACGGCTGCCACTAACACTCCTCCTAAAGAAGGCAGCTTCAAAAAAGCAAAGTCGACAAAGCATCGCGCTGCCTCTGTAACCCTGGACTGCAAACTTGGCCCCTGGGTACAATAAACTCCAGCCCAGAATGATCTAGAGTTTCTTCACAGTGTCCCTTGCCCTGGAGACAGGGCAAGGCTGATGTCTGAGCAGGAGACACATCTTGCAGTTTGTGCTGTGTCAGGTTTAATGGTTTCCTTCATCTAATATTACCTTTTTGCTTTTCCCCACTGCTGCTGTTGTAAAAGGCAGGAGATCTTAGTGCAGTGGCTGCTTGCATTTGTTCTGCCAGGCTCTGTTTGCTGCAATGCCATCATTAGATATCTCATTAAATAGTCAAGATCCAACCAGCAACTAAGATCTCCTGTATGGGGTTCTCTGTGGGTGGCTAAATAAATGAAGATTTCAATAAATATTTCACGCCTTGTGGGAGATGAGGAGTAGCTGGCTTTGTTTTCACAGAAGATCCTAGGCTAGCACTGATTTTTAAGGAAACAGCCAACCCATTATGTTTATTGAATCCTGATGCTACACCACTGGTAGACCTCCATTGAATGACAATATTTTTTGTTGATATGATTTACAGTTCCTAATCCACGAAGCAGTCTCACTCTGAAGGGAGCATTCCTCTGTCTGCAGAGGCAAGATTTCCTGAACTGAATTAAGACTTCCTGAGCATTTCAAACCCTTAGAGTCTTTGCCCCACTTGGCTTCTATTTGTGTAATAAGCTCCAGGTACTGGGTGGGGCACCTCAGACTACCCAGACACCCAGTACAAATCCAGGATAAAAAAAAGATGAAGGGTCAGACTGAATGTTACTCAGACTAAGGGGAGCTTGTTAAAGAGGAACAAGAGAGGTGGTAGATGCTCCATCCCCAGAAAAAAAGCATCTTAAGTTTTTAACTAGGCTGTGGTGTCATTGTGTGTGTTACAACCTGCCTTTTTAAAAGGAGCTCAGAAAAAAAATCACTCTTTGGCAACGTCTGCTGGGAAAATGACTGAGAAAAGGTGCTGCCACATGCATTTTTAGGGGCTTAGTTCTTAGAAGGGTAGGGTTGGAAGGGTCTTGTGGGGATCATCTAGTAAAACCCCCATGCCAAAGCAGGTTTACTAGATCAGGACACACAAGAACAGATCCAGGTGAGGCTGGAAAGTCTCCAGAGGAGACTCCACAACCTCCCTTGGAAGCCTGTGCCAGACTCTGGCACCCTCACTGGCAAGTGGAACCTCCCGTGCTCCAGTTTGTGCCTATTACACCTCGTCCTACCCTGGGTACCACTGGGAAGAAACTGTCCCCTTCTGCTCGCCACCTGCCTTCTGATATTGATAAACATTGATAAGATCAACTCTCAGGCTTCATTTCTCCAGGCTAACCAGCCCCAGGTGTCTCAGCCTTTCACTTTAAGAGGGGTGCTCCAGTCCCTGATTGCTGCCGTGCACACCTTCAGGGCAGGCGAGGCCGCAGCGAGGAAGGGATCTGCGACAAAAAGGGCCGACAAAAAGCTCTTTTTGGGGCTTTTTTGAAGCCTTTGCCCGTGCTGGGGGCTGCCGAGGGGGCCTGGGCGGAGCCGGCACCAGCCGCTGCTGAGCAGCCCCCGGGCAGGGAGAAGCCTCAGGGAGCGCGGGAAAGTTCCCGCCACAGACACAGGGAGAGCGCCCGGGCACGGGATGAGCCTCTGCCAGCCTACAAGGTGAGTTCAGCCCCTCTCGGGGGGCAGAGCTGCTCATCCCAACTGCCCCTCGAGGCTCAGGGTTGCTGGAGAGCCCCAGCCCTGGCTGCTCCCTCCTGGAG
>JAOEGS010102590.1:0-12492 GCA_025447755.1 Corythornis vintsioides
TTAGGGGTTGGAAGGGACCTAGAAGATCATCTAGTCCAACCCCCCTGCCTGAGTAGGATCACCTAGACCAAGTCACCTAGGAACAGATCCAGGCAAGTCTTAAGTGTCTCCAGAGATGGAGATCTTCTAGGTCCCTTCCAACCCCTAACATTCTGTGATTCTGTGAAAGCTCTTTAAAAACCAAACCTGCTGTCTCCTGCATCCATCCTTCACCCTTGAGCCACAGTGGTCACACGTGTCTCTCAGTCTGGCTCCCTCCCAGAAGCCAGGCAACCTAATGAGCCTCTGAGTTTGTTCCCCCTCAGCCAGGTCTTTGACCCTCATGTTGTGAAATGGATCCAAATTATCTAGGAGTGTTCTGAGGAGTGTCTCAGATGCCCCTTTCAACCCACTGCCCAGTCTGACTCTGCTCAGCACCCATAGAAGTAGCAAAGAGAATTTCCTGGTGCTTAGCAATACGGCAGCAAGTCACCTGAAGATGTGGGGATCCTGAAATATTCCTTGTGACTTTAAAACCCACTTTGGCAAAGGTTGGGAAGAGGTAGATGTTGATGGCTGGGCAGGGTTCACCTGTGCTTGGTCTTGGGCTCCCCATGACCAAAACCTCCCTGTGGTGGGAGCGCCGCCAGAGTGGGAAAACTCTAGCTGGGCTCAACGGCTGCCTCCAGCCTGGCAAATAATCTCCATCCCATCATCAACAACTATTAATAGCTTGATATCCACTGACCTGAAGAAAGATGCTCTTGTATCCACAAGGCTAGCTGGAGGCTGCTCGAAGCCCTGGGCAGGGACACTGCCTGTGGGAGGCGTGGGGAGCAGAAAACACTGGCCCCATGCTTCATGCACGATATTTCTCCAGCACAGGAACAAATTCACCTCTGATTTCTCCTGCACTGTCACCCATGAGGGTCACACACCCACCTATATAGATATACTGCAGGCCCTTGAGACCAGTGCCCTCAGATCCCCCTGATGAGGCTGGGAATGGGTCTGTGTATCCCAATGAGCCCAGTAGCATGTGCAGGCTCCCTTCCTATGACAAAAATGGTAATTCTGAGTAGAAACAGCTCAGAAAAGCACCAGCACAAGTGCTTTTGCCAGGCAGAGAAGGGGAAGGCAAGGAAGGCTGGGGTCTGTGGGGCAGGGGGAAGCTCCTGGCTCAACCACCTCTATAGCCTCTATCGGGCTGAAGCTGAAGTTGCAGTAAAAACCTGTGCTGAGGAAAGTATTCCCCTAATGTCTTCCAGAAAAAAAAAAAAAAAGTAAAGTGTGGACTGTTTTTTTTTTTCCTGTGTGTGCTTGGTTTCATTGTTTGCAAAGTGCCGGGTGATACTTGCCAGTGCGGGCGGTTCATCCCGCGCTGCCCGGCACAGAGCCGTGAGAACACGCAAAAGCAGCGGTTCTTGCGGGCTGGACGTCTTCCTTCGTTCTGAGAAGGGAAAAAACCAGGTCGTCACTGCGGTAAACCCTGCTGGGCTCCCCCGCCTTTCGGTTAAATTGCCTCGGGGGAACCATCTTGTTGCTTGCTAGCTTAGCAAAGCTGGACCCGCCAGCGCCGGCGCGGAGGGTGCCGGTGGGGTTGCGGTGCGGAGCGCGGTGCGGAGCGCGGTGCGGAGCGCGGTGCGGAGCGCGGTGCGGAGCGCGGTGCGGAGCGCTGCCAGCGTCTCCCTCCCGCGGGTCCCGCCGACAGTGGTGGTGACGGTGGGTGTCTCTCGCACTAACGATGCCCCTTTCTCTTCCCCCTTCCCTCCCCATTGTACATGGTATGTGTGTGTCCCCCCCGCTGCGCCCCGCATGGCTCTGCACCCCCGCCATCCCCAGGCAGCCGAGCCCGCCCCGGCGCAGCCCAACGAGTGGGCGCCGGCGTTACTGAGCGCTCGGCGCGATCCCGCCCGACACCCCCTGGTCCCCCGCCGCTGCCGGACGCTTCCCCGGCTCCGGCCGGTCCCTGCTTGATGGACGAGAGTTGGTTTGTCACCCCTCCCCCCTGTTTTACTGCAGAAGGGCCCGGCCCCGATGGCGTGGGGAGCAGCCCCATGGAGGACCTGCTCATCGAGCACCCCAGCATGTCTGTCTACATCACCAGCACCCTCGAGGTGGACGGGGAGGCTCCCGAGGATGATGCTGTTGGGTGAGTGTGTGGCTTAGGGGTACTCACTGGGAGCTGCCCAGCCCAGGTCCCAATAGGGCACCCATCACAGATCAGTCTCAGCATCCCCAGTCACTGTGTATGCCCAGGAGCATTTCACCCATGCTGCCCATGGACATCGTGAGGCTCTGAGGGACCTCAGTGTCTCCCTGTCCCTCCTGAAGAACCACCCTGCACGACAGGCAGGGTGCCCTGGAAGATGCCATGAAAGGATGGCAGCTTCCATGGCCTAGACTGATCTGCTAAGGGGATCTCAGCACTATGTTGAGATAGCCACGGATGCAGGACTGTGAGCTTGGTGCAGGTCTGTGGCTGTGTCCCACTCCCCTACCCAGATAGATCATAGTCTTCTGGCATGGCCACCTGTCACCCCACCGCCTGATCAGAGGATTATCGGTCTGGGCTTAAACACAAGGATTTGCACTGGTATGGCACAAGCAAATCAAACCCAATAAGATGAGACGGTCTTTGGGCATGGTAGTTCCCCTCGGCCCCGCAGGAGTGTCCCACAGTTGTGGGAAGTGGGATGTCACCAGCCACGGATACAGACATTTGTCCCTTTCCCACAGTCCAGCTTAGCAGGGGGAGCAAAGTTAAACAGAAATGTCCCAAATGGCCCCACTGCCCTCTCCTTCCCCTGGAGCTGTGGGCTGGAGCCCCCCCATCATCCTTGCCGCAACCCCAGGGCCCTCTCTCTATGGCTGCTTGGGCACCAGGAAAGGCCTGATTGTGTGCACACTCAGCCTTGCTGCTTCCAGCTGAGCCTCAGGTGCCACCATGCCCTAAAAGACCCTGCTGCTTCCCAGTCTCAGCCCTCCAGCTCCCTCTGGGAGCCTCCTGGAAGGGGAGGAGGCAGGATTTGGGGTAAACCTCTACTCAGTCTAGGGGATACTGCTCCTCCAGAACTTCCCTCTTGGCCAAGTCTCCCTGAGGGCAATAGCTTGATCTCTAGAGCTTCAGAGGAACATCAGCATTGGAGTAGAAAGAGGGACAAGGGGAGCTAGAAATGGGCCAGGAAACCACAAGGGTCGAAAGTGGGCTGGAAGTGGGGCTGATCTTGGCTTCCCTCTGCTGGGCTGAAGGGACTGTGGGGACAGCTCAGGTTCCTGGTCGTGTCTGGATTTATCCCGGGTGTTCTTGAGCCCACCTGTGCTGCAGCCTCTGCACCCCTCGGCCGGCTGCTGGAGTGGGAGGGGGCCGGGTCCCTCCTGGGGGCATGGCATGATGGGGTTGGAGACCTTCTGGGCAGGGTGGTCCAAGGCCAGGCGCCAGCTGCTGCTGACAGCCCCTTTCTCCACAGGGAGGTGCCGGAGCCCTGGCTGGAGAGACACGTGCCGCACCACAGCAGGTCCCTCTCGGTGAAGGCCACAATCCTGGAGAAGGTGGGGCAGGTGCGTCGAGTGCAGCGGGCCAAGCAGCTGGCCGAGAAGCACCTGCTCAGTCAGAAGGCTCTGCAGCGGCAGAGCCGGGCCCGCGAGCGCCCACTGCGCCGCTGCAGGCAGCACTCGGGGCCCTTCATCCACCAGCCCAGCCAGCGCCACTGCAACTACTGACCTTGTGGGACACCCGCACCGTCTGCCCTGACACCAGCCGCCCCGATGAGCGCCACTGGCACCGGGCTGCGGTTTCACTCCACGCACCCCCAAACACCTGGCCCCTCTTTCCTTGTCTTCCTCCCCCTGTCTTCCGCTGCTCCCTTCACCCCTGGCTTCGGCCGGGCCAGCATCCCCCAGAGCCCCCAGCGGCGAGGCCGGTGCCAGCCCTGATGCCTTGCCAGCCTTCGTGCAGGAAATCAGTGCTCCCGGTGAAATCACTCCCCCTGAAAGCCACGGTGAAGCTTGTTTGTCCTGACAAGCCTGTGACATCAGTGCCTTTCTTCATGACAGCGTGACTCCACATGCAGCCAGCCTGGGATGTCACAAGCAGAAACACCAAGCAGCAGTGAAAAGAGCAGCGAAGCAACAAGATTTGGGATTTTTAGGGAAAAAAAAAAATCTCATCAACAACACTAAACTACTCTTCCTTCCCCCAAAACCCAGGAAGTACCACCCTCATTCCTTGATTTCTTCATTACATTTTTTACCATGAGAAGGCCAAAACCCCACTGCTGGCCCCCAAAGGGCTTACTGTGAGTGAGAGCTGGTGGAAACCTTTGTGGCAGTGTCAGCCAGGCGGCTCGTGGTGCCTCATGTTGTGTTTTTTAAGAGAACCTTTAAAGTAACCTCAGGAAACAAAGCACCATCCCAGCACTGTCCTACACCTTGATGTGGCCCTTGGCCACCATACCAGGAGTGGATGTTCAGCTCAGGGCCACCAGTAGCATCACTGTGGCTAGTGATGGTGAACCGCTGACTGTCTCCTCCTGGAGCCGCTCTTCTGCCCAAGCCGCTCCTGTATGCATCCATCCATCCATCCATCCATCCATCCATCCATCCATCCATCCATCCATCTCTGTGTGTGTATATTGCTTATATGCCTATACACTACACACCTACTGGGGAGAGGCACCAAAGGATCCCACAAAGGATTGCCAGCTGCCCACTGTTAATCTGAGGGATTGGAGGTACCTGTGTCTCTTCCCTGAGGTGACAAGTGCACGTCGAAGGTGGTGGGGAAAGGATGCCGAGAAGGTGGCCGGAGGGAAGCGGGTGAAGCAAGGGATGGGAGCAGCTGCAAAGAGACAGGATGGGCAGGTCTGGACAGTGGGACTGGGCGAGAGGCTCGCTGCAGTGCAACCATAACACGAACATCTTCTTCCCCCACTACAAATGTCATCCTTTTCTATGAAGGGCCAAATTCCATCGTGGGCAGTGCTGATTTTTAATTCAAATCCCTTCCCTCCACACGTCAGACTCATTCTGCCTTTCAAAGGACACCAGTCCAGACTTTTCACCAGCTCCGTCATCAGCTGAGATGGCTCCAAACTTAAAATTTGCTGATTCTGCCCCCCCCCCCCCCTCCCAGCTTCCTCCCTTTAGGAACTGGTTTTGCATCCTGTGCTCCAGGGAAGGTCACATCCTGCTCTTGGCTGGATTCCCACCCTCTGAGGCAAGAAATAACCCCCAGCTCCACACCAAAATGCTGATTTCACAGGAGTTTCTTCTGTTCACCATTGTTACATTTCTTAATAGCAGCTTGGGACCTAGGTTGAAGGAACCATGGCAAGATCAACTTAATTTTTTTAAAAATGAGTTTAAAAACAAACAACCCTTTTATGAGCACCAGCCCCCAGCTCTGTGCCTGGTAGCCTGGCCTGCAGGGAGCTGGACAGTGATGGTCACATGCAGCAGTTGTTTTTTTACTCCAATAACAATGGTGTTCCCAAAAGCACAGAAAGAACAACTACTACAACAATTTCAAGTCTCTCTTTTCAGCCTTTCCCTTTCAATTCTTCCAGGCTACTTTCTTGTTTCAAGTGCTCCTGAGACCTGGTGCCCTCATCACATGAGTGATGTGATGCCTCCTGCCCCTCCAGCTGCAGTGGCTGGTGCCTGGCTGGGGTGTGTGTGGTGCTGGCTGCTGTGCTGGCAGAGATGCCAGGCCCTATTCTGCACCTGCCACACTAGTTTGGTCCACTGCTTTTTTCCAATCTTTCTGGGAAGAGTAGCAGCACTGGTCCTGATCTTCACAGCCTGTGATTTACCAGCAGAGGAACAGCAGGCTGGGGAACCTGGTGTTACCCCCCAGCCCTCGACATCACCCCCCTCTCCCTCTGGCCTTGCCGCAATCACCTCCCCTCACCACTAAACCTAAGACCACACTGGAGATCACTCTATTTCATCTCTGGTGTCTTCTTGGTGAAGAATCTGATGTCTCTGACTCGGGGGGAATGTTTACATCCTGTGGCTTCCTGGGCTTCATTATTAAATGCCTTTTTTCTCCTGTAAAGTTATGCCCGGTATGAATCAGGAACATGGCACCTGTAGGGATGCTGGCACAGGTGAAGACAAGCAAAGGCTGAGCCCATGTTCTGGGGTGTCCGATGGGTGGCTGATGAGGCTCTGCCTTCCCCATGCTGCTCTGGTCTGTGTCTCTGGGTGGTGGTCTCTGTGGCCACCAGACAACAGCATTAGAGGAAGTGGTTCGTCTCTAGCCCAAATGTTCATCAAGAAGAGGACAAGCCAAGCAACATCCTGCGTCCCAGCATGTTCCCTGTTGCAAACTCCTTTCCTGTGCATCTGAGAGGCCTCCAGTCACTGCAGAGTGGTCTTGAAATCAGAGGCTGGCTGTGACACCATCACTCCCAGGGGAAGAGGGGCTGGCTGGGAACAGTGTCCCTGGGGCAGATCCTGCCATGTCTTGCCTACCAAGCCTTCCTGTGTCCACCAGTTTGCTTGCAAATAGTACCCCAGCAGGAGAAACCCCTCATCAAATCCTCTCCATCCCACTCATCCATCATGAGCCAGAAACCCTTGGTGGTGCTCGTGGGAGGCTCAGCACAGCGGTGGCTGCCAGTGGCCAGCACCCATCACTGATTTCAAAAGGCTGATCCTGTTTCTTCCGTCCTGATTTTTTTTTGGAAGCAAGTATGAACTGTTTTCCTTTCTTCTTTCCATGCCAGTCTGAGATGTCTTTCGTCATGCTGTGCCCAGATGGCACATAACATGAAACAGAACTATTATCTCAGTTTATATCAAGAGTTATGTTTGTAAAGGATTAATAAATTATTAATAATGTTTTCATGAAGAGGTTAATCCAGAGTCCCAGCATCCCACAAGTCGAAGGAGCATGGTTAACACAGCATATAGAGACTCCTGTGATCCCCACCTCTGCTGTTTTCATACTTGCTTGTGTATTAACATCTAACAATGACTTACTAACCCTCTGTAAAGTGACTGTCCATCCACCAGTTTGACCAACCCCTTATGCTGCCGCAGAGGTGTGTTCAAGCCACGCTTTGCAGAAGCCCCACAGTGCTCCTCTCCTGCCCAACCATGAGCACAAGACATGACCTGATACCAAATCTCCTGCCCAGTGTTGCAGAGCAAAGAAAAGCCCCTTCACGCTGAGGTTACGAGTCTCCTCGGGTCTTAAAACAAATGAAAGGTGCTTAAAAACTGATAACTTTGCCTGTGTGTGCACACGTGTGCATGTGTAGATACTTCACAACATGGCATGGGTGTTTTGTAGGTTGTTTTGGGATATAGGTTTTAGATTTTAGGGGTTTGTTTGTTTTGGTTTTTTTTGCACCCCATATTTTCAATTGGTGACTAGCTGTGTGATGCTCCTTGTGGGAAGGTGAAGCAAGCACGGTGCTGGCTGGCAGGGGCCCCTTGGGCTGGTGTCTTGCTTGGATGGCCAGGATGAGTCTTGCTTTCTTTACTTGCATAGGGGAAACTACAACATGGACTCAGGGACAAACAAATGTGCTGGGGTCTTTAAAAATGTGGGGGTTTACAAGCTTCTCTGTTCAGATGTGGGGTATGTTTCTCTCTGTGGGACCTTTTTGGTCATGTGGTCCTGCAGGACAGTGCAGGGACGAGGCCTTTTGTCAGCAAGTGTTGGTGAGGGACTGTAGAGGCTGCTGCATGTTGGAAAAGCTGCAGGATTTGATGCCCCAGCAGCAGCCCCTCTTGTTTTTGCTCATGTCCCTAAATTTCACCTTACAACTGCTAGAACACAATTGTTCCCTCCTTGGGCTTTCTTGTGAACAGTGAGGTATGGATTTTAAGCAGTGGACCATCAAGGATTTGTGAAGTGAAGCAGAGATGTGTTTTCTGCGTCAGCTGCAGCTGTCCTGGCTCCCACTGTGCCCTTAGGATCAGAAGGCAGGTGGGATAGTGGAAGCCACTGGCACAATCCTGTGAGGAAATGCTGCTCAGGCAGCAGGCAGATTTCTGGGATATAATTTTGTATTTCTTGCAATTAGAGCAGAAAAAAAAAAAAATAAAAAAAATTCCAGAGGGAAAGACCTAAGCAAATCTCTGCTCCAGTAATGCCAGCTGTGCCTGGCTCTGGCCCTGGCAGCAGCTGCCCAGCCCCATACTGGTATTGCCTCTGTCAAGAAGTGGGCACAGATGGACAGGTTTGGGGGCATCAGGACACTGGCCAGGCTGGGGCAATGTTGGAAGCACTGCTTAATGCTTGTGGAGGCAGCAGACCCCTGTGGTGCTAGGGGCCTTCTCCAAGCAAGACAAGAGAGAGTTGCCTTCTTATGGTACAAGGCAGGGTGGTCTGGCTCCAGAGCAGTGGGATGGATGGATGAACCCCCTGGCACGGTTGCCCCAGCCATCAGGACAAGACCAGGACCAGCAGCCCTCCCTGATCAGTGCCACCATGATATGAAAATCAGACTGTGCCAGGACACCTCTAAACCTGCATACCCCCGAGTGACCCACCTCCCAGGACAGCTCCCCGCGGGGCTCTTCTTGCTGCCCTGTGCAAAGGCAGGATGACAGCCATGGCACAGTGCAGGACACCTGAGCAGCAGCCATGCCAACTGAACAAAATCCTTTCTCCACATTTTTGCTGTCACCTGCACTGCAAAGTTGGAGGGAGGTGCCAGGGGAGTTGAGGCAAAAGTCTTTGCCACCCAGTGCTCTGACACTTGCACTCAGAAATGTGCTTTCCAAAAAACCCTGCTGAAAAAGCTCAATCTGGAAGGAAAACGATTAATCCCATGGAAGTCAGTGTTTCTTTTTCATCATGGAAAACATAAATGCATAACCCTTCCCAATGATCACCACTGGGGGAATCTCCACTTTTCCTTTAGGCATGTTTCTAATCATTAGATAATCTTACATCTTACTGATAACTTTTCCTCTTTAATCCAGCCCCACTGGGGAGAAGAAGCCCAGTAGCTGTCTTGTCATACTGATCAGAAAAAAAAAAAAAGAAAGAAAAAAAAAAAAAGTGACAAAATACTCTAGTGAGATTCCAGACACAAAGCACACAGCTTTGGAATTGTGTGAAGGATAAATATTGGTTCCAGCACCCTGCATAAAGTGGAAATTAAATTTAAGGTGAATTTACTGGAAAGAAAAAAAAAAATAAAACAAGTCCCCAAAAATTAAACCTTCTATCATTCACAAACAGCCAGTAAAATTGAGAGACACCTCAAACCAAGGAGAATGGTTCTCAGCATTGGCCTGTTGCTGCCTGGCAGACGCAGTGCTGAGCTCCACTTCCCTGTGCTGGGAATGGGGTGATGGCAGCCCCTGAGTGTTCAGATTTAAAACAAGAAGCCACTCGTGTCCAGCTCGTGCCATGGAGACTCTCTTGCCACCAAGGATTGTCAACAGCCACTGTTTCCACGGGTGACACAGATGTGCCTCCTTTGCAAAGCTGCTGGTGACAGGCGGCACAAGCCAGTAGCCCAGCATCCCCCTCAGTCCTCAGAGCTTCCCCACGAAGTTCTTCTCCACCACACGACTGTGGCTGATGGCTTCTTCAGCACAACTGCTCACAGGGACCAGAGCCCAAGGACAGACACTCGTGACACTCAAAGCTTTTTGATCCCAGGGGACTCCCACCATCAGACCAGCTTGATTGCCTCAGAGCTTGTCTTCTCCAGGGTGCAGTGTTCCATCTCCACCCATTTCTCTCAGATCAGCTCAATACAATCTCAAAGTAATCAATAATTTCCTGGAATCCTCAAGGTCTGAGTTCTCATTCCATGTACATGGGATGCAGAAGCTGAATGAAGTGGTGGGAGAGGCTCTGCATGTTGGCAAGTTTGGCAAGAGGTGTTTTCAATCCCATCAGAGATGCCACCTTCTCCTCTGCTCAACTCCAGGATGCTGGTGGTGGGAACACTTAGCAGTCATGGGCTGCTGGACACAGCTGGGCAGGAGGTCACCCCAGGGCCTCCTGTGTCATTAACTAAACCAAAAACTCTTTCCTTGAAATGATGAGGATGACAAAGATGAGCAGCTCCATTTAATGGCAAAGATGGATCTTATATGTAGTCCTTTTTTAAATATCTTTTTTACAAAGAGGTGACACACAGGTGTCCCCCAACACCCTCACTCTGAGCTAATACTTCCTGGGATGGCTGGGGGGGGGTCACTTTACCAGCCTGGTACCCAGAGCAAGTGCAAAGTTCTGTTAGAGGGATGCCACTGCATGTGCCCCAGGGCATGAAAACACTGCCGCTGAGCTTTGGCTCCGTTAGAGCTAACCACAAAATTCCCTCTCCCTGCCACTCAGGTCATATTTTATCACCTGGAGGGAAGATTTTTTTATCCTTGCAGATAGAGGGGGAAAGCCATAGAATAAATTGTACGTGTAGCTTAAAAATGGGTTGCATAAAGGAGCCCAAAGTTCCTCCATTCTTCCATGTTCACATGTGTATCTATGTCAGGGAGTCTGGAGCAGCTATGCCCAAGTCTTACTGAAATCTTATCCTCAGCTTTGTATCAACACAGTGATGCTTCTAAAAATCTGGGGATGAGGGAACAGCATGAGGCATAGCAGTAAAATGGTAATATTTTATCTTGTATTTTCAGTATACAGAGCCACTGAGCACTGCAATATTTTATTTGTATGTAACTCATCCATGCTCAATATTCATCGTCTCCTTGCTGGACTGAATGTACACGTGCCTTCCACCCTTTTTCATGGTTTGTCATCTTTTTTTAACACAACTGCAGAACTTGAATAAATCAGTGAACTATAGTCAAAAGTCCTATGCAAGAGATGATCGGGGACTCAGTTTTCGATATTTCTGTGTTTCTACATTGGTGTAAAGTAGAAACTGGGATTTTCAGAGAATGAATACCATGAAGTTAAAAAAGCATTTAGCATTTCATATGCAAAATCTCTTAGGCAGCTTTGAAAAGCTCAACCCAAACCCCAGTTCCTCACTGGTTTGTGTATGGAGAGTGAGCAGTAGCAGCAGAACGAGTGCCAGTGCTTGGCCGGGACAGCAGTGTGTACAACAGCTGACATTTCCAGAGAAAGGAGAAGAAAATGCTGTTGGGTCAGAAAAGGTTGCCTTAAGCCTTCCTTAAAATGCATCAGAAAATGTCTCCATCCCTGGCCACCAGCCCATCACTCACCACTGCCCTGGGGCAGAGCAGCCTGTGGGGCTGACCCCATGGGGGGGTGCAGGGGAGCCAGGACACCCAGGAGACACCGACGCATCCATTCCCTATCAGCCGTGCTCTGCTGGATGCCTTATAACAGTGGGACAACTTCCCCACTGGGATTTTGAGGAGAGGAAAAATAGCCCCACATTTTAATACATCACCTATGCTGTAGGACTGAAACCTCATCCGAAACTAAAAGCTAATAAAAAAAAATGTCTTTTTTTTTTTTTTTTTGTGTTATATGTTAAATTAGTCTAAGCAAGGTTAGAAGTGAAAGGGTGTCTACTTGTAGGACATTGTTTAAACATTTGTTGTGAGTCAACAGAATGAAGGACACGATTGCCTGGAATATGTTTCATAGTGTGCCTGTGTGTATGTAACCTGATTCTGGTTGTTAGGTTGTAATGCTGTCTCTTGACTGCAAAAAAAAAATAAAATCTAATATAAAGAAAAAAAATATAAGAAATAAAATCAAACAAACAAACAAAAATATGTATTTTAACTCTGGTTTATGTGTTTTCCTGCAATGCCTACAAGGAAACCCTCTTGCAAAAAGCTTTGGTTTTTAGAATACACTTTTAAAAGTCAGTATTATAACTATCAGAGCCAAGTCATTAGAAAAAAATCCCCTTTGAAGACAAGGATGGTTCAGACTGAGTTGTTTGAGGGGATTTTTTTTTTTTTTTCCCCTTCCCTATTACCAAAACCCTAAAACTCAGTAGACAATTGCAAGAACTGAAGCTGGTTGCCCCGAGGAAGATCAGCCCCATATCAGCTGATCTCTATAGCATCAGCTGTTGCTCCACATGCATAACAGCGTTCTATGATTTTACCACCCTCCTTGTAACTGAGAGGCAGTGAGAAGCCTCTTGAATGATTAAGGGATTGGAGCATCCAACAGCTGATGAGGAGCTGAGAGGGGACTGGAGGAGAAGGCTCAGAGGAATCCCATCCATGGGTGCAGGTACATGATGGAGGAGGACAGAAGAGATTTCTTGACTCTCCTCAGCCCAGGGCCAGGGTGAGAGGCACAAACTGAAGTAAAATGAAGATAAATTCCACTTAAACATAAGAAAACACTTTTTACTGCAGTGGTGGTTGACTGTAGGAATTGCCCAGTGAGTTTGAGGAGTCTTTGGACATGCTCAGAACAAGAGCAGAAACAGCCACGAGCAACCTGCTTTGGACAGGGGTGGGATGGGGCTTTCCAAGCCCAACAGCACAAGCTCATCACAGAATTACAGAATCACAGAATGTTAGGGGTTGGAAGGGACCTAGAAGATCATCTAGTCCAACCCCCCTGCCAGAGCAGGA
>JAOEGS010102591.1:0-12492 GCA_025447755.1 Corythornis vintsioides
TTTTATGAAAATTATCATTTAATTTGTATGAAGTGAAATTATATCTGTTATATCATCTAGCTTTCTGCTCTCCACAGAAAACATTTAATAATTATCATTTGCAGTCTGCTATTTAAAGGAATATTATTCAGGTAATATTTTTTTAAATGCAGTTAAACACAAATTTTAAATTCCCTGCAGTTTTATGAACAAAAAAATCCTGTTTGCAAATTTGTTAACATGGTTCTTCTTGCCCTGCACTACTGATGTCTGATAGGGAGGCTCCACCTGAAAAAGAAGTATAGGAAATGCTAATGCAGAATCAATAATCTACAATAATAGCTGCTAACTCTGCTCAGAGCAAGTTTAGATAGGATAAACATCTACCTAAACTCATGTCAAAGTCATCCTTAACACTGTGACAGGTGTCACAGGACATAGTTTAAAAATTATGTCATCAAAGTCCCACTTCTAAGGGACATCCAACCCTTTCTTGTTACATAATACCAGAATATGGCTTAGTTGTGAAGAATTCCTCTCTTCCTCAAGATTACTAGGAAATAAACTGCTTCTATAAGCAGATGACAGGTACAGATCCTCTACATGGTACTCTGCATTCTTCAAAGTGCACCAAAATCAGTAGGTTTTCCTTTGAACACTATTTCTATGTTGTTTATAAATTGCAAACTCACTTAATAAAGTAATCCTTTGGGATGTTTGGCCTGAATCCCAAAAACAAAAGAGCAAAAATTAACTGTAAAAGGATTTTATTTATATTTTTAATGTATACTTATGAATAATTCCATGTGCCTGGAAGATGAATCATCACTACAAGACTATTTGGAGTACACTGACTAAATAGCCTAGGGGTTTAGTATTCATTGTTCCTAAGAAAATTTTAATTCTTTTTAGCCTGAGAAGTTAGTTTGTTTGAAATGTTTAGTTTATTTGAAATGATGCATAGAACTTTGAAGTAACTTGAGGTTTATTAAAGTCACTTGGGTATACTCTTTTTGGAACTGAAACACAAAGCCTTTCTAAACTCAGAATATGCTACAAAATATCACAAAAAGTAAATACTTTTAGCACTTTTTAGGCAGGTAACAGACTAGGAATACATAACACTTCTTGTGAAATATGACTGTTCTAGTGGTAGTGGCAGGATAGCAGTTATGTGCCTGTAGGGTCAATCATGTCCCTGTTCAGTGGGCACAGCAAAAGAAGATTATATTTGCATGCATCCTTTCTGCTTTCTACAGCATTCTAGCATCCAGCTATTGTGCATAAAGCCTGAAAGTCAGGATTGAGTGTGTTATACCCAAAGGGAACAAAGGTGAAGAGAAATTGGGCAAAATCAACACTAGGTATCCTGTGTACAGCATGGACCAAGCACCCTTACTCACTTCGTTGTATACTACCATGCAATGGGGCAGCTGCCAGGCAAAAACGTTTGGATTATTCTTTGTCAAATAGTTTTTGTCTATCAGAACTATTGATACTCTTGGTCCCATTCCTCATGCCTCCAACAGTGAGAGAATTTTCAGATCACCACAAATTTTTATTATTTTTTTTACTGCTCACATTAAATGTTGATTAAGCATGCAGACTCTGCCAACTGAAGGTGAAGCTGTGGAGAAACAAAGCAGTGCTGCCTTTAGTTTTTTCTTTTCCTTCGTCTTTTCTTTCAGGAAAACAATTTTGTCATTTCAAAGGCACACTCCTTAGAGAAAATATTTTGTTTTATGGTAGTATGTGATGTTGAGAGGATATTTTTCAACCATAGTATTTACAAGTTTTTATTGTGTAACCTTAATTACAGGTTAAGTGCATTTTTAGTTCCTAAGATGGGTAATAAATATAATGCAAAATGCTCTTTACAGTGGTTCTTTTCCATTAGTGAAAAACTCTACATTTCCATTAATTATGCATAGCAATAATAATACATAAACCCAATAATACTTCTCATTTAGAAAACTCTTTTAGGTAAGTACAGTGCCTATTTTTTGTTATTGCTTTAATGTAAAATATCTCTGGTACAGCTGTTAAAAAAGAAACCAGTTCATTTCTATAAATCAGAATGTAACATTCGTGAGTGTTTTACTACTTAGTAAAAGCAGAAGGTAATGACCTTTGTACTCACTAGCATGCATCATGGACCTGATTGCTTCCAGTTATCAGGACAAATCTGTAGAAATGCAGGTATCTTGTAATAAATCAGAGAGGATGCATGATTACTTTGCTTTGTATTGAGATAATCTCCTGACACCATACATGATGCTTTCAGCAGTACCTACAGGACACATAGCACTAACCCCATTGTAGTACAAAGCCCTGAATGCCTTTCTCATGTTTGCATCAGCTTTTCCCTGTGTCGCACAGCCACAGCTACTGAGTCTTAAGGACAGCTCTGGTCTCTGTCCACCTTGCCATGTGGTGGCAGCAGAACAAATACTGCCTCCCCACGTTGCACCCTGTGCACTGTGAGCCAGCTGCACCCCATGTGCTTCTAATGCCCTGTGACTTCTGTTGCTGTATGCTGTCTCTCCTGGGCAGCCCTTGCATCATATCCCTCTACCCCCTCCAAATATGTCCCAGTGCATCCCCACCAGATTAGCAAGATGCTATACATTAAGGTTCCATCAAACCTGGAACACTGCAAAAGGTCACAAAAGATATCCCCAGATTAAACACAAACATATAATAAGAATAATTTAGGAGAGAAAGGGGAAAATTAGTCATTGGTAGCTCATGAGTTACTTTTGAAGCTCTCTCAAGTGCTCCTAAGGACATGTCTGGGAACCAAAATATATGAGGTTAAGCATACACTGAAAGATGCAAACAGATTGGTCTGGTGGTGAAGCAGTAGAAGTGGAGGCTTCTTCCTCTGAAGATGCTCCTGAGGGATGACCACCTGCTCAGCTGTCACAGCTCTGCTCCACATTTTGCAGACAGCTGTTGGCTGTGGCTCTGCCTTCCTTCTCCTCCTCTCCTCTGCATCAGCATCTTACAGCTGAGCTGGACCAGGAGCTTTCCTGAAGTGTTTTTCTCCATATTCTGTCTTGGAAAGGACTCACAACTCCATCCAAAAACCATTCTCTATCCAAGGGAGATAGAGACCTGGCCCAACTTGGCTGTGAGATGAAGCATGTGTGACTTGGACATATGGGAAAGCTACTAGGACAAAGAACTGTCCTGTCTTTAGGAATGCCTGTGAAGAAATGAAAACCCACAGTTTGTTCACAGAAACTGCATATACAATACCATAGTGTCTTTAGGTGCTTCTGCTGCATCCCTTGAAAGGCTAGGCCACAGTTTGCAGTAATTAATCTCAATATTCATATTTACTCCTCTGCAGCCTGTACTCAGGAGAATCACAGTGACAGAAGTTATCTGTAGCCTAATCCATAAACTGCAGCTGATACTTCCTGGTGATGAGACTGAAGTCTGAGTTTGTAGCCTGTGGCCTGAACACCATGAGAAGAGGAGAGGACATGAGTAAGAGGAAGACACAAGTCTATTTACTGCGTGGTTTTCTTGATGACTGCAGTCTCCTGCCACCTGTCTCCTCCTTACCTATATCAAACTGGAATTTCTCAGAGATGTCTTCATTTAGGTCAAGCTGGTATGTAATTTCATAGGGGAATTTAGGAATCATAGAATCATAGATGTCAGGGGCTGAGAGGGAGAAAGATCATCTAGTCCAACCCCCTTGACAGAGCAGGATCACAGACCTAAGGAATAATTAGGTCCTTCATGGCAAAGGCCATGAAGGAATTTGCACAATAATAAAAAAAACCCCAAAATATAGTGTGAAGCCGTGCATGAAATTTTATTTCCTTTTATGTACTTTCATAGAACTATGGAATCATTTAGGTTGGAAAAGTCCTTTATGATCATTGAGTCCTATTTTTAACCTAACTCTACAAAGTCCTCTGTTAAACCACATCTCTAAGCACCCCATATCTACATTACTTCTGAACACATTCAGGGATAGTGATTCAAGCAATTCCCTGGGCAACCTGATACAGGGCTTAACAACCCTTTCAGTGAATATTTTTTTTCCTAATATCCAACCTAAACCTCCCCTGATTCAGTCTGAGGACATTTCCTCTTATCCTATCACTTGTTACTTGTTTTTTTTGGTTTGGGTTTTAGTGTCATGCATATGCATAGTGTACTTCAGGAGGAGTTGTCCAGTTTTCACTGTGATAGAACTAACCTTGCACAGAAGTCAGAGGGATTAGGTTAGCATTAAGTGTTTCTGATTGCAAACAAACTAGCTTTCTGGAATATTAATTCCCATATTTCTAAAGTCCTGTCTGAGAGTTCAGGGGCTTTGCAGTTTGTTAGTGTAACTATAATCAGCTGAATATCTCCGATAACATTGTTAGATTATAATAGTATTTTATAATAAACCTTAGAATTTCAAAGTATATCTGTAGTGAGCTGCCTCACAGACTTTCAGATAGTGAGAGACTACAATGTTAGTAAAATGCTGAACTGTAAATGTTTATCTTTTTCCCACTTGTTTTGATACACAGGATATGGTGAGCAAAGCAGTGTGAATGAAGGAGAAAATTATCATTTTTTTTATGGGTGCTGGCACTCGGTTTTATTCTTTCTTTCATGACCCAAAGACCCTGTTATATTCAACCTGTGTGCCAAATCCTTTTGCTTCTGTTTGACAAACTATGCTGCTGGAACTATCTGTTCTTCTTCCCAACAGCTAGAAATTCATTATTAGAGGGAGGAGTAAGACTTTTTTCAAAGAAGTCTACATGTCAAAGCGCAGGCAAGTTACAAGAGAGGACCAAAAAAGAAAGGAAACCTTTCCTGGGCCCTACAGCAACACCACAGTCAGCCTTGTAAATGTAGCTGATTCCTCCTAATACTCCAGTGTTTGGAATTAGGCCAATTGAGAAAGAAGTAGGGATGTTGTGGTTACACTGCTAGTACTTTATTTCCACTTTTCATTTACCCTGTGTGAAAACTGGGACAACTGGACCTCTAAATGAAAGCTGTGAAATGGTTAGAACCAGATCCGAAAGGGCTTATCAACTTATTACCTTAAAAATTAGGGATTCCCTTGGTTGAGAATTTATTTAACTCAAAATAAAGCACCTGCAATTATGTAGCAAATTAATCACCTGTTTACTGTATTTTCTACTTTTCTACTTTAATTTTGATTACCTGCATTGGGTCTGAGTGAGCTAATTTCCCTACAGCAGCGCTCCCAGTGCTGTGCTTTGCATGGAGAGCTGGGAAGGTGCTGGTAATACCCCTGTGCTGTGGCTACTGCTAGGCAGGGCTCACACAGCACCAAGGCTGTTTATCCAACATTGCCCCTTCAGTGGGATGGGGTGGATCAGATCTTGGAAGGGGGTACAACTGGGACAGCTGACCCAAACTGACCAAAGGGATATTCCATACCATATGACATCAGCTGAACAATAAAAAAAGCTAGAAAAGGAGGAGGGGGGGCATCTGCTGGTCCACCTAAGCAAACACAGAGCCCTGCTTCCCACAAGGGGCCGGACATCACCTGATGATAGGAAGTAGAGAATAAATCTTTGTTCTCTTTTGCTTCCTCATGCTCTATTGCTTTGCTTCTTCATTAAACAACTTTTGTCTTAACCCACATGATAGATCAGCTCAGTGGGTAACTAGCATTCAGCCAAGGTCAAACTAACACATTATCCTAATAATGACTACTTCTGCTTGGCAAGAAATCTTTGTCCAGGGAAGAATAGTAAGGAAATTGCAGGTTGTGAGCAAACTAGATAAGGGGAGTCAGGTATGGAAAATACCCATAGCCTCTTCTAAAGCATTCATAAATGTATTGCCTGTATTCATGATCATACTTTATCAGCTCTCTCCTGTCTCACTTCTGAAAAAATAATCAAAAGATGTGTCTGGCCTTGGAAAGATCCTTTTAGAAAAGTAATTATATTTTAAACAAAAGCATGCTTTTTAAAAACAAACAAACAAACAACAAATTTTCATCCTCTTAGGAAAGCTTTAATCTACTCAATGAATTATCCACTTATCAAAAGAACTTCAACTCTTATAGTATTTCAAATAAATTGTGAGGCCCTAGAGAGGAAGCCTGCTGTAAACAAAATCTCACATCTGATGTTTAAAAAAAAGACTATTTTATAGCATATCTCTGGGTGCTACCTCTTTGTAAGATGATTATCTGTTCATTTTCTTTCTCATGTGAAATATTAATAGTTTTCCAAAAAAAAAAAAAAAAGGCTTCTGTCTGAAAAAATAAAGTTGTCTTTCCTTTTATACAAGATACAAGGTGTGATTTAAGATGTGATGCTGCTGCTGCTGACCTCTTTACCTATTTGACTTTGCCAGGTCATTTAGTTTCTTCCATTTTGTTTGAGTAGGATTGTACAGGAATAAGGTCTCTATTGTTTTGTAATGTTTTAATACTGAAATCTAAGTCAAAGTCAGCTAAATAAATGATGAATCTGAAGGTCTGGAAGTAATTATAGAGGTAGCTTTCCTTTTACACTGGTGAAAAATGTAGTCTTTACCTTTTCTCCTCTTACGCCTGTTAGGGTTGGTAGAATGGATCTTTTTAACACTGAGACTGGGTAACATAATGTGAATTACTACAGATTTTCAAGTGCCATTTAATTATTCTGGAACTCATTGAACCTGTTATAAAACTATTGGCATTTCTGTTACCACACCAACCCTAACTTCAGTAATTTTCTCAGTAATTTTCCTGAACTTTCATGTGGTAGATGTACCATGCCTGGAAACACTCATGGTCAGGTTGGACAGGGCTTTGAACAACATAATTTAGTTAAAGACATCCCTGCTCACTGCAGAAGGGTTGGGCTAGATAACCTTTAAAGGTCCTTTCCAAATATTATTTGGAATGATTACTTTGGATGATTAAAAAATTATCAAAAAAAAATAAAATTAATTTTTAATTCTGGGCAATAACTCAATTGGCTGTTGTATTATGTTGCAACATATTTTTGCTAGCTGCAACTAAATGGCAAATAGAATAATAATATTTTTTGAAAGAGGGTAAATTAACTTGTGTCCCTTTTTGTTGTTTCAATTAATAAACTTTTTCAATAAAATTTTACATGCTTGACAGATAGCTGTTGGAACCAAGAAATTTCTATTTTCTAATTTATTTTCAATTCACATCATTATTATATCTCTCACTGTGAATATATGTGTCTGTCAATCTACAAGTTACTACAGTAACAATGATCTCACAAACCTGTGAACACTAGAACAGCTGGGACAGGTTAAGGTTCTGCAGACTGATTTTACATTCTCTTGCCTTGCTGAGTTTTGAGGGATGCGGAGCACATGCACAACATTTGTTGTTGCCTTGGTACAGACAGTGGAAACCAAGAGGAAGATACCTTCCCTTTCCCCAGCACCCCAAGATACTATGGGGTTTGCTGATATTTGACAGTGAATGATGATTTGCATGAGTAAAAATGCGCACAGCATTTTTGTGTAAGGAATTATCATACCTGCTAGGTAAGCTCTGAAAGTCAAATAAGCTTAATAATGTAATGTAAATTTCTATGGGATGGCATTATCTCAGGCAAATGTCTATCTTGCTTTTGGGTCTTAGTCCCTTCTGATAGTGGAATGAAGGGAGTAAGAAGCTCCATGGTGAGCATCTTTATTTGTTTTTCTTCCATTCTCTTTCATTATCAACTGATATTTAGTAATTTTTCTTCTTTTTTTCTTCTTTTACTGTTTCCTTCGTGAAGTTTAGTTAATTCAACAAGGTACCACAAGTTCCTGGGTAAGATTTACCAAATAATCCCAGCAGTAGTCAGACAGGCTACTGTTGAGACAGATGCATCTCTGGGTAAGATGAATGTAGTTTCATTTCTGGATGTGTTCCAAGTGGGTTTTCTGATTCTAAAGATAGTGTGGAAACTAGTGCCAGAAACATGTAAATGAGTACTTGGCTTCTGTGCAAAGATATCTCTGAATGTTGGGAATTACTCTGTTTTCAGTTCCATGTTCTACAACAGAAGAACTGGGTAAAATTACCTGGAGTTTATCTAATAATTCACAGTAATGATGTACTGTTAACATTACTTTCTGTTTATGGAATAGACAGTATCCCTACTGGTTTAAACTTTTAGTGATGAGAAACAATCACATTCCTCAAACTGATCTATTATATATTTGCTAATGCCTTCTCAAAAATCAGAAATAAACTTAACACATACAAGGCTGGCACCTGTGTTGTTTCCTCGCAGGGCATATCTAAGCAAGGTTTGAAACTATTTACACATGGAGCTTAGTTCATTCCCGTCAGGGGGATTACACTGGTCAATTACATTATTGAATAATTGTACCCTTCAACATAAAAAAAAAAAGAAAAAGAAAAAGAAAAAGAAAAAAGTATATTTGAGGTGTTTACATGTTAATCTTCACATTTCTGTACTATTGTTTTCCAGGCCCATGACTTCTTGCACAAAACAGGCAGACATTTATTAGTAGATGAGCCTTCCTTACTTGTTTTTAGTTCTTTAACTTCATTTAATTTAATTTATGTGATGAACTATACTTTGAAGTTTCCCACCACTCCTTTTCTTTACTTATATGTGAAAAAAAATAATGGATCATAACCTGACTGAGCTTATTTACCAGGTATATCCAGACAAGGTAGCTCTGAAAGCATCTTCATGGTATGTGAAATACTTTAATGAAGACAGTGATATCACACTCAGAGTATGGTGGAAGAACTTGCACAGAAAAATGAATAAATAAATATTTCTTTTCTACATGCACAGCAGAGACTAGACTGTGCTTTTCATGAGCTGCATGCCCTTTAAAGCTACAAATCAGGTTGGATCTCTGTGCATTGTAATAAAAATCAGTGGTCTTCTTAATCAAGCCTCCATACAAGAAATAATGCTTTTGACATGGGAAGAGGTAGGGTGCAACTCAGGGTAAAGTCAAAGTGATGAATTTACTCTCAGTGTTATTAGAATTTTGATGGAGAGTACAACTGTACCAAGAGGAACTATTTATATCCTGCCAGATAACTATGGAAAGAAAGAACATCTCAGCATGAACTGTAATTTTCTTGGCTTTTCACAAGTGAAAGAAGGCTCCACTACATGTAATATCACCATTGTATTATTTTTACATGAAGAAAAATCAGGAAATAATAAAAAAAAAAGGCATCAAGAATTTTCTTAGTCTTTATTTTTTCCTGTAGTTATAATTCTGTAGTGGTCAGCCCATTGCAAGAACTGGATTGGACTTAAAGGACAAGCTACCACTTGAACTACAGAAAGGAAATGAGAAACAGGGTAGCATGATGATGCCTATGAAGTCTCTAAAGCCAAACTCCAGAAGGTGTGTTGGAAAGTATAACCAGGGAAAGTACTTCCACAGTGGGATGACAGAGTGGGTACAGGTGTAGACAGCAACATATTTATTCCCCTGCAAGTCACTAGCCTCCTGATGTAACAGATTTGAACAGCTCCGTTGTTGTTAACAGTCACCTCCTGTTGTTTTTCTACAGCTGCCAAGGTTAGCCAAAGATGAATTAATAAATGCATGTAACAAGCAGTAGTTCCCTTTCTCACAACATACAAAGAACGTAGGTAGATCTCACTGCAGTGAAAAGAAGACATTTTGGAACCACTACAGTTACTCTGGATCTAAAGAGCTACTCATGTTTGCATCATACCTTTATGAAGTAGTGTCAGTGTAGCTGACCTTTCACATTGCCTCCATCACTTGTCAGGTATGCAGTATGGTTCATATACAATATGCAAATACATACTTCATTTCTTATACCAACAGCTGAACTCTAATGGATTCCCTAGCAATTGCAGAAGCTCTAATCTGGTAGTTTAAAATACATAGGCAATCTCTTATGTTCAATCTCTTCTCCACTGTAGTTCATAGTACATTGCCTGAGTTAAACCCTTTGCTTAAATCTGTCACCCAGGAGGAACAGCCTTTGCATGTTTTCTAAAAAGCCTTTCATTCTGAACACAAAAGGCCTAAGTGTAAGCAAGCATTCAGTTCTTGTCTGCAACACATAAATAACGTAACAGACATATACATTTTAAATTAATTACAAAACAGCTTTTAAATCAATGTTAAATGAGTGGATTTTCTCTTCAAGTGTTGGTATGTCCAAATAGTTTGGCTTGAAAATGCATCTTCTCTATTCAGCTCCAGTAATTATTTTAGCAGCAGCAGCCTGCTATGTTGCCAGATTTCAGCCTGAAAATTTAGGGCAATTGCCTGAGGTTATGAATCATCCCTGAGGGATTTGTACATGTCTGTCCAGCTGCTGTAGTTTTGATGCATGCTAGAGAGCAAGTTTTAAGAATAAGTTCTTTGCAGAAGTATTTTGTTTGCTTTACATGTGAACATGTAAAGAAGAAGACTGATAAATTACATACAACAGTGCAAAAGTGAGTGCAATACTGCACTCCTAGTGTGATTTTGCTCCTTGCTTCTGGTTAGCTGCTGTAAAGGTCATTTAGTTTTTGAGTAGAAAAAAAGTGCCAGCATCTGTTCTCTTTGGGTTTCTGTTTTTTTGTTTATTTGTTTGCGGGTTTCTTTGTTGTTTTGTTGACTATTTTTTTGTTGTTTGGTTGTTTTTTTCCCTTTGGTTCCTTTTATTTTGTTTGGGTTTTTTTTGTTTGTTTTGTTTTGTCGTTATGTTTTGATTTTGTTTGTGTCTGTGTGTGGTTTTCTCTTGTTTTTGTTTTTGTTTTTTTTTTGGTTGGTTGATAGGTTGGTTTGGGTTTTGCTCATTGTTGTTGCTATTGTTTTTTATTGTAGGCATCAAAACTAGAGTTTCACCTCAACTGGGAAAGAAAATAATATTTACTCTAATGTTCTAAAAATTACATCATCTGCTCATTTCTAGAAAGAGGTTTAAGCAGCATCCACTGCAGCAACCTTTTACCATGTTAGTGTAGGGACATGGATTATCTAAATATATCCTCCTGGAGTCAATACTGCCCTTCTGTAAAGAGTTCATGGTGGATAAAAGCTGCTAACTCAGCTTTGTGTACCTCCCACTTTCCTGACAGGCAGTGTAATTAATAGGTACAATTCAGATAGACCTGATCCTGCAGCACAGCATGACTCCTACAGAGCCAGCAAAATATGAGTAGGCTTTATGTAGGTGCTAAGTATCAGTTGCTTTTATATGTTAATGAACACAAGTCTTCCATAGGAAGAACTAGCAGTAGTCTTGAACAGGTGTCAAGCAGCAACTTCAGTGCACTGTGAGTACTTTGTGTTTCTTACACCCTGACTGTTTTCTTTATAGAGATTTTTGATATGTCACGACATGTCATTTTTCAGTGTAATTTGTGTAAATAGCTCTGTTTGAAAGGGAAAGGACACTTACCAGGTGCCGATTTAAAGTGTTTAAAGTAACTTTTGCGCAATCAAACAGGAAAATCCAATTAATATGTTTACAGGTGATGTACATAGGCAATATGAGCTATTGCCGGGAATCAGAAATACTTCTGGTCCAGGGGAGTCCTAGATCTGTGTTGGGATAAGACATGGGCCACATGCACCACTCCACTGCTTCTCATTTCTTCCTGTAGCATCATGGGCAAATGTATGCAGGGGCACTCCAACATGACCCATCAACACTAGTGATGTACCTAACTGCACTTGCATTGCCACCTGGTGCTGTGAAAGCAGGATAAGACCTTTTGTCTTAGAAGCTGCTGCATTCCAAACAGAACCCTGCTGGCACCCTCAAGTACAAATTCTCAAAAACTTCATTCAGACACCTGTTTTAAGTTTTGGAACATCTGTATCAAAGCACATTCCAAATTAACTGACATTTCACAGCATTTTACTGGGAAACAACAGCATTGCTCACTTCGCAGGACCATCTCACAATAAACAATTCTAAACCTTCACATGGATCAAGACACACTTGATATTCTTCTTCCCTTTTCCCGTTTTTCTGGCATTGACTTTGTTCTGAGCAATTTTGTGTTTTCTATTTGAATTAGGACTAGTGCAACAAAGAAAAAAAGGAGAGTGATAGTTGTGGGGAATTCACTTCTACGAGGAACAGAAGGACCAATATGTCAGGCAGATCCTTCTCACAGGGAGGTTTTCTGCCTACCTGGAGCCTGGGTAAGGGATGTCACTAGGAAAATACCTAGCCTGGTACGTTCTACAGACTACTATCCATTATTGATCTTCCATATAGGAGGAGAAGAAATAATGACTGGTAGTCCTAAACCAACGAAAAATGACTTTAGAACCTTGGGACGTGTGGTATGAGATGCTGGGGCACAAGTAATCTTTTCTTCTGTTATTACATCCGATGGCAGAGACATTGGATTAAATGGGTGAATACAGTCTTTTAATACATGGCACTGTGGATGGTGGCATCACTATAAATTTGGGTTCTTTAACAATGGTATTCATAGATTCATAGATATTAGGGGTTGGAAGGGACCTAGAAGATCATCTAGTCCAACCCCCCTGCCAGAGCAG